>OZ005741.1:235560539-235846492 GCA_963930735.1 Dioctria linearis
GGAAGTAGATCTTTCCCCCCCCATGCTGTATGGAAGAAATACCATCTTCAATCAAGAAATAAATTTTGTCTTTAATTAAGCTGTCAAAACAATTAAGAACTGGTAAGAGTTTAGAAATTGGTCTACTATAACTACTGATTTGATTGCGGGAATCCGCTTTGAATAAAGTTTTAATGAAAGAGCATTGTAGTAAATTTTTAAAGACTGAAAACAGAAATTAATAAAGACTTCTGCCCAAATTTATACAAGTAACTGCAACCAGCTATGGGTCTTGCTGTCAGCTCGGCCGGCTGTGAACGGAGCTTTTCCATCGACAACATTGAAAATGAAATAATTAAAAACAAACTAAATGCGCAACAAGTGCTAAATAAGTTTGCAGAAAAACAAACTGTAAACTAAACTACTACCTCACTACATCAACTATCTTTTTATTAGAGCTTAATAAAACGCAAATAAGTGATCGAAAATGTGTATATAATTTCAGACCTGTAAAGTACTTCACTTCATTGGTACTTAAATATTAGTACCAGTACCAGGACCTAGACTTAAATGTTTTCTAAGTACAAGTCCCGGTACTGGTACTCAAAAAATTCTCAAGTACAAGTCCTGATTGATACTGGTACTAAATGCACTTATTACAAATACCGCCATAATGCGAAGTACTTCAGCTCTTGTAAATTATTTAAATACGCCTTCTAATAATAGAGGTCATCTGCATCTCGACAGTGCCTCAATACATCTTACCACCTTCATTAAAATACAGAGAAAATTAGCGCAATATATAAGTAACTGTAGGACAGAAATTGAGATTCCGAATCGATATCCTTTGTTGAGAAGGTTGGCAATCAAGTGCCACAATCCGCTCTCTTCCTTCGCACAGCGTTGATTTTCATTTGCAGGTCTTATAAATGCTACACAAAGGCAATCATTATCTGATGTGATATTTATTTTGCTAAAGGCAAACTCAAATACTTTATGAACGACTTCCAAAATTATGTAGAAATTAAAATATCAAAAGCTTATACGATATTTTATGATATTTCGTCAATGGAAAAATAATCTACTTATTTAACTGGTTACAGATTTTTCGAAATTTCTGATTTGAGTTTTCGAAAGCTCTTGAATCTTATAAGTTCCAGTACCAGTACCTGGACATGTACTTGAAAATTTTTAAGTACCAGTACCGAAAGTTGTACTTGTACTTAAAATATTTGAAGTATGGGTCCTACTACTGGCACGTGGAATAAATACTGGGCATTAGGCACGGCAACACTATAATATCAGTTTCGTGTATGGAACTTGAGGATTTTGATTTATTTTCTGTGAGAAAAAACAAAGGATGGGATGTGGAATTCAATGGTCTCTGTTAATTAAACGACACCACTTTCTTTTATTTTTCTTTTAAAATAGTGCAAATTTTATTTTATTTTTCAAACAAACACTACTTTCTATAATTAAAAAAAAAAAATTTAAATCACGTTGGATGTTTGGAATGGACTGTAGAGAAGAGATGAGTGTCGCTTGGTTTCATTGCGATTAAAGAAAAGAGTGCACTTTCAGTCAATTCGCCAATTACATTATGTTCTAATCTATTTTCGCAATAATTTAAATATCCGACTAAACCTATTTCGTAAATACTCGATGCCGTTGGTCCAAAATATTATTGAATGCTGATAAGCGATGTACCATGCTTTTCTCTCTCCGGGTGCTCAATAAAATTCAACGAGAATTATAATAAAGAATGGGAAACAATTGAAACTGTTCGTTGTTCTTCTGACCTTGACATCGAAACCTCGACAAAGATGGCCGTGGTGTTTCAAAAGCTTTTCTTATTTAAATCGCCCCGAATGTGCACATGTACCTGCATTTGCAGTAAATTAAAAGTGCTGATCTAGTGTTTTTGCTTTCTTTTGATCGGAGTTAAGATTTCACGTAGGAAGACGAGATATTACAAAAATAGTGACACGATGTCTGCGACCTGTAAAGTGAGATTAATTTTATTTTTTTGTTTTTTGTTTTTATGAGAATTATGTAATTTTTTGTGTGGAAAGCAATTTTAGCGGAAATTATATTCTAGAATTAGATTATTGGGTTCTGTAACTTATACACTCTCTGTACTCTGTTCTCTTTGTAACTTTAGAAACCTTATGGTTTTTTTAATCTATGCAATTTCATTGCCCTAGACATTATATCAATATCTTATAAGTGCTCAGAGCAATGCATAAAAAATGTCGATCAAACGGTGGTAATACTCATGAGCTGGTATACTTCGCAAATAAAATGTTTGTTAAAACCCCCAGAGAAAAGTCCTAGTTACGCGAATGTTTAAAATCTTAGCAATGCACACAGTTATGGTACCTGGGTACGCTATATATTTTCTATGGAAAATATATTTTTATTACCTTCACATAATTATCATCTTCCATATTGATTTTAACCCGATTTGTTATGAATAATTACCATGTATATGAGTTTGTAATCCAAAAAAAGCTAATTCACTATAAATACTTTCTATAATTTGTGGCGCAGAGATAAGGGACGCTATAAGATTCTATGACCTACAAGTAGGGATGTGATCATCGTGCTCGATCATATTCTCTGATTTATTCTAAGTACATACATATATCATGTTTTTTTCATTCTGAAGAATTATATAATTTACGAAAATCGTAATTAGTACACTGATTGATGATTAATGATTACGATTACAATCTGTAATCATGATTACAGATTGATAAAATTAATCAGAAAAGTAATCATTTTTGGCGATTAGTGATTGACTAATCGTAACCGTAATCATGATTATAAATTTGTCAAGAGTTTTAAAATTGTAGTTAAAAGAAAACAAAAATTTTTGTATTTCTATTCTGAAATCGGTAGTGGCACATAAACTAATGTTTGTAAGCACATATCTGATATCTGTGGATTGGTAAAAGGTATACGGTTTCGTTATTTTTAATTAGAATCTTTTTTGTGATATCAAAAACAATTCTGTACCGTTTTGTTAGGTTTGGTGTATATATGTATGCTTTATTTACATTTACATTCTGCCTTTGGATTTATTCGAACTAGCATATAACAATGTGGAGCAATACGAAAAGTGTAGCAAAATCAAAGCGATAAAAGGTAATATTGGATTTTTCGTGCTCAACAACTTTCTTATACATCCCAGAAATCTGATTTTTTCGCTATTTTTTCACACATTAATAAGATCCTAGATTTAAGTTGATGATCAGATATGTGCGAGTCTCTAAAGCACTTACATTCCTCAATACTGTCTTTGAGTTTTCTACAATAAAAAGTCTTACGATCACAGATTGTTTGTTTTCTTAGAACTAAGTTTTAAGATCTTTTGAAGAGTTTTATTTGTAATTAAAAAAATATATAATCATGTAATCGTGATTACGTTTACATTTTCCTAAGATTACTCGATGTAATCATAATTAATGATTGATGGGTAATCATGATTGATGTGTAATCATGATTATTAATCTGATTACAAATGTAGTTGAATACGCCCAACACTGTGCTGTATATATATATCGGTTCAAAGTTATAAACATATTCATTCTCTTCGACAATCCCAACTGGAGGCCAAAGCGTGTAAAGGACGATAAAGTAGTCGTAATTTTGGATTTTTTTTTATAGTTGAACGTAACAATTGATGAACAGCGGTTTCCATTCCAAGATCGCACTAAGTTTACCCAATATATGTCATCCAATCCAGGAAAATACGAGATATAAATTAAGGAGAACGTGAGAGATTTGTGTCCACTGAATAAGGGTACTCGTCTAAATATTGTTATTGACAATTTTTTTTACATTACTCTAACTCGCAGGTATGTTAATGGTGTGCAAGTTAAATCATGCAAAGTTTATAGCACCATTGTTGAATTTAATGATAACATAACTATTCCTACGCTCTAAACAACAAATAAAGAGGTCATTACATTATCCACGGTGCATCATACTAAAGAAGAGTACAAGTACTCCAAGATCCTGAAATATTAGAATATTATAGCAGCACGAATGGCGGGTTGGATACAAAAGATAAGATACTTGCAACCTATTTTATTAAATGAAGAAGCCTGCAGTGGCTAATGGCTTTCTTCTATAATATGCTAGACGTTGCAGCGCTGGCTGCATACATTATGATAATGGAAAATAACCGAGCATGCAATAAGCCAACCGATTCCTTCTGCTATTGTTTATTGAAACAATTGGGGAAACAACTGGCATTCTCCGTAATCAAATACTCTCACAGACACCAAATATTTATCGGAATTTTAGTTCGGGAAATGGGATTGAAAGCATTCTAGATCATTTTATATAAACATCCCAATTTCACCAACAATAGGAGCGGTAGTAGCTGCACGGGATGTTTCAGGCTGTCTGCCAGTAAACGTCAACTGCCATGTACGCACGTCGTCACTAAATAAGGTAAGTCGCAGATCACAAAAGTCATTTATATTACGCAATCGTCCGATTTGCAATGTCCATGCAGCAACATCGAACAAATGTAGCGGATGCACCTGAAAGAAATTTTTGTCAATTAAAGATCTGTCACAAAACGAAAGTCGACCAATCGATTCTGAAATCAAACTTAAACTCGCACTTATCATACAGGGTGTAACGTAAGTAGTGTAATATCCGGAAGCTATGGATAAGTCATACTTATAGACGTACAAAAAATTATATGGGTGGTGGGGTGAATTCGTAGCGGTTTTCGAGATAACAGGACTTGGGTCTGTTTTCACATATCACCCTGTAATTTCTCCACGTTACACCATCTTATGTTGATTTAAACTTTGGTTGATAGGCAATCGTTGTACCTTTCTAACAGATTATAAATTTTTCCCTCTCCCCCTCCGTTTTGAAGTTAAGGCTCAGAAAATTTAAACTTCCAGAATTTTAATTCGTTTATTTTTATTTAACTACCATTTTATCAAAAAACACTTCGTCAGTACCAATTTTTTATATTGGATTTAAGAAGTGGAAAAGCTTAGCTTTAGAATTACCCATTACACTATGCACCCATAATGTTATCCTTTCTACGTTTTTTTTACAATTTTTTTAAGCAAATCCAGTCAAAAAGTTCAATAAGTGCCAGAAAGTAGGCAATTATCTTTGGAGATGAGCTTTTTTAGCCAATTCTACTGGATATGTTCAAGAAAAAGTGCAAAAAAACGCAGAAAGGTTCACTTTTTGGGTACAACGTGTGATAAGTCATTTTAAAGCTAAGCATTTTGGGCTTCTTATATCCAATAAGAAAAATTAGTGTTGATAAAAAAAACCGAAATTTTAAATTTTTTGAGCCATAATTTCAAAACGGAGGGGAGGTTGGGAAAAATTTATAAACCGCTGGGAAGGTTCAGCGATTATCTATTTACCAAAGTTTAAATCATCGGCATAGGATGTAACGTGGAGAGGTTACAGGTGGTGATCAATGAAAACATACCCAAAATTCTTTAAGTCCTGTTATCTCGTAAACCGTTAAAGCTTTCCACTCCACCACTCACACAATTTTTTACAAGTATAAGTTTGAGCTATCCATAGCCTTCGGGTTTCACAACACTTGCGGGAAACCCTGTATATACCCGTAATTAATTATTATTATATATATTATAAAATTATAATAAGAATTATGAATAAATACAACAATAATAATTTATTATAACAATTTTTTGTCATAAATGTCATCGAAAAGAAAATAAAAGGAAAAAAAGCAAAATCAATTTATGTTGCCATATTTATTGCGGCATGTAGCGCCACCTGATCAAGTAGCAAATAATATTCTTTGGACACTTCTTTTGTTAACTCGACAAACCTGCGAAGTTTCAAAATTCCAATACTTTATCTAACTAGGATATCCTTTGTTTGTTGTTTTTCTATTACAAACAATAAGTTCAACATTGCAGAAAGTGAGGACTAGCACGGGCGAAATTGCATCTCTACTTCACGACTTAGGAAGAATCTCCCGAGGCGTACAACATTTCATTCAAAAGCAAAAGGAATGTTTTATTATTATACCGAAATGAGTCAGACAAAAAATATCGTAACATGCCCCTATACTAGAATAACACTTAAGAAAAATTTCCAAGTTCTATTCAACATACATGATTGTCCTTTTAAGGGTCGAACAGGGTACAGTTCGCAAGTGCCCGATGTTTCTAAACATTGAAAAGTGTTCTTGAATGTGTATTTGTATAGTTTCACCGTGCAGGATTATATACCCCAGAATATTTGCTTCTTGAATAGTTTCCTCTTGGGCAATCGTGGGTGGGATCAACAAATATGGTTTTTAGATAAGAGGTAAAACAGAAATAGGCAATGTCAAGAACAAAAGTCTTCAGACAACTTAAGTCTCTTGTGTATTGATCTTTAGCTGGACAAAACTCGTAAAGCTGTGAATTGTTTGTATGGAGCGGCGAGATAAATAAAGAAAGCTTTGTTCGTTCGTTCCTTTCTATAAGTGTCCTGACAATTTACTTAAATGGATGAAGGGCTCTCAGTAAAATTAACGTTTTTATTGTTTTATTTTCGGTATAAATGGTTTTGTTCTGCTTTGTACGATGTTCTCTCCATTGCCGAAAGAAAATGAACTGTAGAAATGTCATCATTCATTTTCACTTAAATGTGATTAATTACAAAACGAATTTGAAGCGCGTTACGTTGTCACAAATTGTAATCAAAAACATGGATTTGTTGTATATAAGCGTTTGTTTTTATAGGTGGGAAAATTACGCAGGCTAAAGTTTTGGAGAAGATTAATTACAGAACTGACAATTTAAATGTATGCAAAGATATTCTAGAATTAATTAGAATTTTTTATCTTTAAACAGTCAATGAACATTAATTTTCGTTAAGTACATGCTTTACAATATATACATACGAGTATGTTGTTTGTTATTTAGTATTTTTACGCAACTGAGAGTTCAGTTATCCAAATTATTGTTCAATTTTTTAAAAGAGAAGGCACATACTTTCGAATTAATCATAGCATGTCTTTATTTAAAGTTCAGAATCATAAATAAATTTACACATATTTATCTATGTAGTGTAGTTTGCTATAACTATGCCTTTGGAATTTTTTGCTGTTGGAAATTACGCAGAATGTCGTTCAGATGATGTATGCTTGGAAATTTTGGACTTATATTTATAAAATTGACTTAAATTACAATAATTAGCAATTTTAATTGTAGATCTCAAAAAAGAAGAAGAATTTATAAATATGTATGAGAAAAATAATATACATTTCAATAATTTTAATGTGAAAATGTGCAATTAAGATATTTTTGTTTATTTGAACAAGTTAAGTACTACATAAACAAGACTGCTTAATCAGCCCGGTACACTGACATATATATAAAGGGACTGCTTGATCTCCTGTTTCAAGTGGCAGTGTCAATGCTACAAACTGTCGTAAATTGGAGCTATATTTAAATTATTTGCAAATTTACTTATATGCATGTCCGCGGGATTTACCGAATTTACTACAAAAGTAGTTGGGACTATTTGTATCGTTAAATTTTAATTATGAGCCGAAGAAAGTGTTTTTTACAAGGATTTTTACACGCAATTTCTCGTTCCTAATCGTTACAGTTCAGTGGGAAAGTATGCTCTCACGGAAAGAAACAGGAATATGAATGCATGCATTTTTGGTTCAACAAGCAGTCCATTTATATACATGTCAGTGCTCACAACATATTCAGGACATACCGAAGTTAACCGATTTTTTTTAATTGACTTGTTTCCAGTCACCAAGGGAGCAAATTATTTTTGAAAATAGGTTTCAAAATAGCTTTGAGAATAGGTTAAGAACTAATAATACTTAAACGGTTACAGATAGCACATAGAATGTAATAGGGCAAATTAAAGAGGAAATTCTACAGCTTACAGTTCTTATAAGAAAAGTTATGTTAATGACCCTTTTGCAAAAAAAAAAATAGAGGTCATATTAAAAAAATATGTTTGGTTTAGACAACCATTACACTTGAACGGTACGGGAGAGGGGAGTACGGGGCTTATTGAGCAGTCGTTGGAAAGGCCATGAAGCTTTGCATACAATGAGCTGTTAACTGTGACCACACGCCCTGTAATTTTGAAGATACAGGGTGTTTTGTGAAAAACTAGTTTTTTTCTGCGTCACTCTGTAGCTCCTAAACGGTTGATATGCCCCCCCCCCCCCTGCCATACAATTTTTTGCTTGTTTAGGTGAGTCCAGTCACCTGCTGCTCTATTGACTTCCTAGGCGGAGACACCCTGTATGAAATAAAGAAAGAAGGAAACTTGAAAAATAGATAAGAAGAACCACCTAAATTTACTGCTGAAAACTCAGTCAAATAAAACTGTAACAAAATTAGTCAAAACTTATCTTACTACATATATACAGGGTGTCCCATAAGTCGACGTCAAGCCGGAATCGAGTGATAGACCGAATCATAACAGTTACCAGAAAAATATAAAAAAAATCTAAGTCATGTATTTTTCAAATTATAGACATTTCTTTTGTTTTCGAGAAAATGTACACCTTGTGATGGTTTTTTAGCTCCTATTGCTACAAATCTTTACTTTTTTTCAATTTGCTTTTTCTTATGTAATCCCGAATAGTGCTTATGTAACCTGCTGCTTTAAATTCTAAGCCTACTGTTCCAGCTTAGAAGAAAAAGTCACATTTTGCCGAACCAAGAAAAGAAAATTAACCACCCAACTTTACCTGACTGTAATGAAGAAAAAATGTACTACGCAAGTTTGGCAAGTAACTTTAAAAATTGACGCGTTTAATAAGGATTCTAAAATGGTATAACACTTGCTACAATATTTCTTAGATTATGGAAAAAAAAATTTTTGTTCAAGAAACCCAGTTTCGAAAAATTTCTTTTCACCTACTAAAAATGATTCTAGTGTACCCAAAGCTTGCCGTAAGACCATAACTTTGAGATTCTAGTAACTTTTTGTTGAATTTAGAACAAATTTTCCTTAAGTTTAAAATTAAACACCAATTATTTGGATGCTATGATTTATTATTTACAAGTTCAAACTGCCTTCCTGCAGCTGCAATATAAGCTCGACATCTCCTTAAAAAGGATCGGGTAATCAGACGGGCAAATCTTCCATTGATAACAAATTCAACTGCTTCTCTAATTCTGGAGCTTATATTTTTGTAACATTCGGTGAGCTATACTTTAAGGCACTCCTGTACTCTCCTCGATTATACGTACCAAAGTACTTGGGTCTTCTTCAACTGCTTGAAGTACTACGTCCTCGTCAGGTAAGGAACTCTTCCTTCACCATGTACTTGGTTTGGAATTCGGCCCTCTGTGGAGAGTAGACGATTCACATTTGTAAAAACTCAGTGATTTGACGAGCGAGCGTCACTATCTTGCTCACTCACACTTCATGTAATGACTCTCCGTCTCACTCAAACTTCATGTAATGACTCTCCGTCTCACTCAAACTAAAATCTGAAAGTTACGCTTACGGCAAGCTTTGGGTACACTAGAATCATTTTTAGTAGATGAAAAGAAATTTTTCGAAACTGGGTTTCTTGAACAAAAATTTTTTTTTCCATAATCTAAGAAATATTGTAGCAAGCGTTATACCATTTTAGCATCCTTATTAAACGCGTCAACTTTTAAAGTTACTTGCCAAACTTGCGTAGTACATTTTATCTTCATTACAGTCAGGTAAAGTTGGGTGAAATATTAATTTTCTTTTCTTGGCTCGGCAAAATGTGACATTTTCTTCTAAGCTGGAACAGTAGGCTTAGAATTTAAAGCAGCAGGTTACATAAGCACTATTCGGGATTACATAAGAAAAAGCAAATTGAAAAAAAGTAAAGATTTGTAGCAATAGGAGCTAAAAAACCATCACAAGGTGTACATTTTCTCGAAAACAAAAGAAATGTCTATAATTTGAAAAATACATGACTTAGATTTTTTTATATTTTTCTGGTAACTGTTATGATTCGGTCTATCACCCGATTCCGGCTTGACGTCGACTTACGGGACACCCTGTATGTTGTAGTACATACAATCTCAATATATTTAACTCGTAAACATTAATTGCTTGAAGACATAATCTTAAAAAAGTTCCCTTGGTGTTATCAGACCATCCAGTCACAATCGATATCTTAATAATGGGTGGAAATAAGAGTTTGATGACATGACTGATCGCGCTTATTGAAGGACGCTGTATAGGTAGAATGTTAGAAGATCACAGAAAAGAACTAACTTAAACAGAAACATGATCATATTTTCTGAGTTAGCACGATCAGTAGTTTATTAAAATTGAGGTTATCAAGCCTTCCAAACACTTAGTAGCCGTATAAGCTGAGAACGAGAACATGTGTGTGCAAAGTGATAGCTCGAAGCCCGCCAAAAGAGGAGAGCAGAATATACTATACATATTTTTGAAGTAAAGTGATTACCCAAAGTAAGTGTGTTATTTATAATTTCATATAAATTACGGGAGGCTCTATCAAACGCATGACAATGTCATTAAGTCTAACGGTGGCATAAGTAGTGTTTTCAAGTTTATTCTGATGTAGATCTAAACAACGAGATTTTTTTGGATTCAGCATTAGACCATACTGTCCATTGCCCATCGACATATTGTGTAACGATATCTTCGTTAACACAAATTATTCTATCTTTCGACAAGTTCTAAGGGTCACTATAGGAAATGTTGACCAGCATCAGCCTTCAGACGTATTTCACTGTGTGCAAGTGTAAAGAGAGCACATGACAAAAAACAAAAAAAAAAAAACAAAACAAAATTAATAATTTATGTTTACTCTGCTATGTAGTACTTTAACGTTTTTCGACAGATATGTGTGCTCTCGGTAACCCTTGAGGATTGGCCAACCAGATTCTCCCTCATGAATAAAAAAAATACCCTTGAGGTCAAGCAACTCAATATCTATCATCGCGAGCTATACGGAAATGCCATTTCACAACAACAATCACCTTTTCAGATCCGAATACCGGAGCTCCGATGTTGAGGGAGAGCCTCTCAACATCAAACAAGAGGAGACGAAAATGGGGTGTGGGGAGGAGAGCCATCACCACGTGAAGAAGAGGATGGAGAGCCGATCCCAATTTCTCAACCCCAAGACGTCGAGACATGTGGAGGAGCCCCATCCCCAATGATAATTACCTCGCTTCCACCGATATATCAGAACATAAACAAAACAAGCACAATTTAATGGACATGGTATTAACCGCACGCTAAATCTTACGAATACTTAATAAATTAATACATGTTAATTCAAATCAACAATTAGCCATCACAACATCACACATACACACTTATATGGCCATCAGACTACCTCAGTGGTCACTCACTTGTTTTAATATATAAAAGAAATCACAAAACACTCGTTAGTTTTTTTTTGATACTTTGCTAATTTTACTAATTAGCCAACAACCAATCTTAATTCACACAAAACCACAAAGCGCTCGTTAATGTTTTTATTTCTCTAATTTTGCTAGTTAGCCAACACTTTTGTTTCTGAATTTCAGGGAAAACTGACTTAGAATGCCAGTTCAGTACCCAGGAAGGAATACGTTGTAACGAAGTTACAAATTTGAAACCGAATTAAATTATTTTTGCCAGCCACTGGGTTATTTAGTTAAAACTTGAACTTAAGTTCAAGTAACCCCGCCACTGAGGCATGCAAACAAGCTGCCAAAGTCACAGCCTGCATGATCAGCACGCCAGCACATGTACTAGTTAAGTACAAGAAAAGCTTTTCAGAAGAGCTTGCAAGCTCTTTTATACTTACGCCAGTAGAAGCATCAGGCACTCAGCCATTGAGAAGCTCTGACCCCCGGCTATATAAAGCGCGCCATTCGCCCACAGAAATCAGTCTGGTCAGCGAGCTCGATGAGTTAAGTGATCAGACATTTTACTGGGTGACTAGTGGAGCGCGAAATTCCCACACTAGTAAACCCTTGCACGCCGTGTGAAGAATCCCCGTGCATTTTCTTAACATCCGTCCTCATCCGTTGTGTTAAGATTATCGTGAACCATCCCGCCTTAACATTTCCTTGGTACGTCGTGTGATTTTCCCCGTACCATTTGTCCTCATCCGTTGTGTTAAGGTTAAGTGGGAAACACAATACGTACAAATGTCAAATTTGCTTATATGAGACGTACGCGCAATTAGACACATTCGCCGAAATGGATCGAAACGGATCGAATCGAAACGGAGAAGTTGAGCAAATTTCAATTTTTACGGATGACACAGCCTAGAAAAATTACCTGTACAATGTTTGTGTATAACTCAAGATGGATGAAGAAGTTTTTATTGAAGAAATTAAAAAATATGAAGAGCTTTATGACAAAGCCAACAAATTTTACATGGATGTAACAAGAAAAGACAAAATCTGGAAAAATTTCAATGAGAAATTTAAAACTGATGATAAGTTTGAACGGAACAATTGTGCTCATGCACGTAACGGATCGAATTGAATCGAATCGAATTGAATCGGAACGGCGGAATTGTGTTTGGCACTTTAGCGTGAACCATCCCGCCTTAACATTTCCTTGGTACGTCGTGTGATTTTCCCCGTATCATCCGTCCTCATCCGTTATGTTAAGGTTAGCGTGAACCATCCCGCCTTAACATTTCCTTGGTACGTTGTGGATTTTTCCCCGTACCATCCGTCCTTATCCGTTGTGTTAAGGTTAGCGTGAACCATTCCGCCTTAACATTTCCTTGGTACGTCGTGTGATTTTTTCCCGTACCATCCGTCCTCATCCGTTGTGTTAAGGTTAGCGTGAACCATCCCGCCTTAACATTTCCTTGGTACGTCGTGTGATTTTCCCCGTACCATCCGTCCTCATCCTCATCCGTTGTGTTAAGGTGAGCGTGAACCATCCCGCCTTAACACTTAATTGGTACGCCGTGTGATTATTCCCCGTACCATCTGTCCTCATCAAATATTCTCTTGATACGTCACCGTCTCCCTCTCAGGTTATTATAGTGTTGAATTCAGAATTATTAGCATAGTGGTAAGCCGTGTGAAGTTCCCCTTACCACTACATAGTCTCTAGTATAGGTGATAAATAGAACTAGATTAAGTTAGCTGTGTAACTGGTAGGCTATTTTTTTCAATAAAGAAATATTTTATTTATATTGTAACTGAAGGAGTTTCATTTTTAAGAAACCCTGGTCCGACGAGCTATCCGCAGCCATCCCACCGAAACTCCGTTACAACGTAAATCTTCTCAAACCCGTTTCGGTAGTTATCGAACTTTTAATATAAATTACGTTCTAGTTCCGATTACATATTCCTGTTCCTTCATTTAAGCAAAATCTACCACTACACAACCGTTTTCTTGGAATTTAAGCATCACCCAAAACTGCAGCAGCCAGCATGAACACACTCAGGATATGCGTAAGCAAACTTCCTGCCTTTATTACCAAGTCATTGAGTGATGCACTTATTTCTACTTACCGTTCTGGGAAAACTACAGGGTCTAACTATGTTCTTTTAACAAATGGTTGCAATAAAATGATTTTTATTTTCTTGGAATCTTACGCAAGGGAATCGAAGAAATTAGTAATAAACATGAAAAAAATATAGGGCCAAAAACCGAGCCTTGCAGTACACCGCAATTAATTCTGAGAATGGTAGAGTAATTACCGTTTGAAAACACTTTCAGCGAACATCGTATTAGATAACTGCAAATGAGCTTTGTTGAGTTTTTGGAAATATTAAATATGTTAATCACTATAAAAGTTAAAACATAATGTGAGCGACGCGATAAAGAACGCCCCAATTTTAATTATAGAATTTCTTTTGAAAAAGTAGAAATTTAATTCATTAGATTAACAATTTATATAAGGTTATAGATCTAGTATCTCCATACAATGCTTCTAGTATAGAATCTAACTTCTTCAATTAGAGATCACAATATCACTCCTAAATTTGCCCGAAGTTTATAGGGAAAAGTGAAACGAGATCATTCGCATAACGCTTCTACTCACTTTGACCGACAGACTGTGTATTGGCTTAAAAAGTTACAATTTTCACATGTATACAGCCGGGTGTCAACTGTTTAAGATAAGTCTAAAGACTTATCTAGAAGGGGGGGGGGGGCACCAGTCAACGGTTTATGTCTTCAAAAATAAGTTTGGGATTTCATCGTTTTTGCTTGTAATACCACCGCAATCTCTTGAAAGATGTGTTAATAGAAATCTTGGCTGTTCACTGTTCCTATCCCGTAAACATTCTGATTCTAAAATATATGACAAACTCTCCGAAAGGTGTCAACGTGTCCACTTTATTGACGCTTTATGATACGCTTATAATGCTAGATCATAAATTGTTCCATAATTAACTAATATTTATAATACCCTAGGCACACAGTACGATCTAATGACTCATTTGTACTAACTATTCATTAAAATGCCGTGTGTCACATATATACGTCATTATGGCTCGAAAATCACATGATAATGAAGTGTTTTTTTTCCTTCATTGTAGCTATATTGATGAGAAATTTGCTAGGTTTGGCTTATAATATAAATGTGGCGCTCCACTGTGCATCCGCCAATTTGAAAAATAAGAAGAAGAAATGAAAAGAAATGCAAATCGCAAACTATATTGTTAATATTCTTTTTAATATAATGTTTTTCTCATGTTTAAATTGTTATATTGAAAATAAATTAAAATAACGTTTATCACGCTAATTCGATCCATATCGCGTCTTTAATGTAATAAGTAGGTATTTCAAAACCAGCTTGACACTAGAACTTAATTAAAGAAATGGCTGTGTGTCTGCAGTTTATAATGAATCATTATAGACCGCTGTGTGTCTAGGGCATTATGTTTTCAGCAAACTCGATTTACCTAATAAATTATTCAAATGATATTTATGTTTATAGATAAAGGCGTTTCGATGACGTTTTTGTTCTCTAAAAATTTTTCAGAAATTTGTTTTTCCAAATAACTCTGTTTACTATCTATAAGATGTAAACTATGAAATAAATAACAAAAGCAAACTTATAATTTCATACCCCTATTACACTACAGTCACTCCACTTTTCTTCGAAGGCTATTATCATCAAAATAAACATCTTATTGAAAAATTCTTAATGATCGCTTTTTTACTTTAATTAAATTATGCTAGCTCCTTTGAGTGATATAAAGACAAATCGGCAGTTCTTTTCAAATCCTGTTACATATGATAACTTCTAGTTTAATTAATGGTTACCACGAAATAAATAAATAAATAAAACCCTTTACATAAGCGGCATATTCTCTATTTCTCCACTTTGTATAAGCCTTTTCTAAAGTACTTCATTTATGATTCGATAACTTTAAGTAGATTTAATAATTATATGCTACTTTGGGTAGTGAAAGCTTGTACCACTCTTCTCAATTCATATTTGATGAGACGATTAATTAATTCCATCATATAACGTTCCAGTAATTTTATAGTCAATTTGTGAAGACATCAGCACAGACAGTTAGAAATAGAAGCGCCTAATGAATAATAATAGTTGATGCAGATCGAAATATATATTAAGTTTCAGCTATTAGACAGCATTATCTTTCTAAACTATTTGATTCCCATCTGGGTTGGCGGCAAAATGGCTTAGTAGGTAGTCAATATTCCTATAGAAAGCAAAATGTGCTGACTTAAATTCCCAGGGAAAATTTAAACAACTTGGCAACATTTTTCGAGTCTCTGAGCTGTATCATGCAGAAAAAAAAGATAAAATACACAATGTAAAAACTGAAGAAAAAAACAACATAGCCGAAATGAAGGAAAGTAATTTGATAAGCAAGCTATTTTGCCCACTAAAAAATTAAAGTAAATAATATTTAATTAATTGAGTTATTTGAAAAATTATATTATTTTTTTTATTTACATACATTATTCAACTTCAACTTCAAAAAATTATACAAAATATTTTTATTCCAAAACTTAATAAAATAAAATGTATTTCAATGAATATTATTGTATGCATGTAATGTATGCGTATAGGTTTTTCTCAGAATTTGAGTTTGGGACCCAAACTTTGGGTTACTCAAAACTCTCGAGAAGTATTTCCCAAGCCACGAAACAGACACCCTCACTACCACATCCTAACTCCTCACATTCTAAAATATTTGCTACGTTCTTATGTAAAACCACTGACATGTATAATATGGACTGACTACGTCCATAGAAATACACTTCAGAAAGTGGGCTCACTTCTATATAGCGTTCTCTTTCGGTTTAAGCATCTAGTATCAATTGAAAGAGAAAAAATGACACATCATCCACGCCGCTTAATGCGGAAACCTTCCTAGTACCTCACTACAGTACTGCGATCTCTAAACAAAGCGACTTATGGCGCTTTGGATGTTTTTGTTTTTTCAATTTAATTTATAAGATGACCCCCTCCCCCCCCTCCCCGCCTATTTTCAATGCTAGATCCACCACTGATATAGCCTTATATTTTAAAGCTCGAACTAGCCAGTTTCTTTAGGTGGTTATCTATTATGAGGAGGGGAAAAGAGGATATCTCCTTCTAGGAAACCTTTGATTATGATACAGCAGCTATTTTAATTGACGCGAAAGGTTTGGTCGAAGGCACTTTTTAGAAATATTTTTAAATACGCGTAGGCTTTTTCTCGGCGTTTTTGACCAGGGTTCGTGAATTGTTGCCTTCGGTCGATTCTCAGTCGATCTTGATAAATAAATTGAATAACATAAACAAGAAACTCAGTTAAAAGTAAAGTAAAAGTAAAGTAAAGCTAGGATTTTTCCGTCGACGTCAGAAGCGTAGCTCGGAGGTATACAAATTGTATCCGCCGTAGGCCTTTGGTCTTACTAAAAAACTTATAGCTTAAGATGTTGATCGGATCCGGGGTTTGTGTATCTTGCTTGAGAATGGTAGAGATAGGAAATCAGTCACTAAAAAAACTGTTTGTATAATATCCATTTTCTCGTTCGATTCTTACTGCCAGAATGACCACTACGTATTGGATTTGTAAAACTTTTCCTGCTTTTTTGTTTTTTTTAGAGTAGCTAGAGTAGATCACTGAAAGGAGTGACATTTTTAGAAGAGCTTTCCATTGCAGTTCCATGAGTATGCCAGGAAGAGGTGGTCAATCTTCTGAGTGCTAATAACGCAAGGCTGTAATGAAACCAAAGGTCGTTTCCTATACGGAATTAATTCTTGTAATACACATTGATGAGGTGCGTCTTCCCCACACTAACGAACTTAATTAGGTAGTGCATTAAAAGATGAAATGAAAATGAATAATTTCCATACCGACGTACATTAGTTCCTAGCTTAACCTTTCGTCTACAGAAGGTGCCTGACGTTCAGTTCAAATTTATCTAAGAATATTCGATATTTTTCTCTACTACAAGAGTTTATTTTCAAAGGCTAAAACGAGGAACTGTAAATACACTTGATAAAGTTAGCAACATTTGCGGAATTTTGTCTCATAAATGTTTTCCTGTCACTTCCCATTCTAAAGTTAAAAAAATAAAATAAATAAAAACTAGAAATTGCAATTATCGAATTAGATTGAAATTTTGTAAGAAATTTGTTCAAAATTGCTATGGAGATTTTAAGCAGAATGCAAATAGTTTCTTAATAGAGAAATTCTCTGCTGGAACATAACTGGAAGTATGCCACCTATACCGGATATTCCTAACAAGTGAAGGTACCAATTGACTACCTAAGCTTGTTGTGAGTTAAGATTCTTTTTAATACGATTATAACTTATAACTGTATCATTTTCTTGTAGTTCATTGCTCTCATATGCTTTGTTTTTTTGTAACCAAATTCATTCACTTGAAATTTCTTCCTATGCAACGTTTTGAAGTAGTGTTATTACAGGTAGGTATAGGAAAGTGCTTCCCTAAGAGATCGTCTCTATATTCCATACAGTATTTAATAAGTTATAAACCGTGGAAGATAGATTTAGATGCGTTTTATAATTTCACCTTTTCATTTCAACAAATTATCCAAGATCTCTCTAATTGATTATATTAAGTCAAGTTGAGCATTTGTTAAATTATGATAATTAAAAAAATAAAATCACCCACAAAATGTAAGGGAACAATAGAAGATGGAAATTTCTGACCTCGAATGACTTTGAAAGCCGTTTACTCTTCAGATAAAAGATAGGTCCCCTTTTTTTAAATTAAAAAAGGGTACTTTCCGCCCCTCTTTCAAAAGCAATTATAAACAACAAATTTTATAATAGGTCACGTTTCAGTTAATTTAGAGTTTTCCCAGGTCTTTACAATATTTCGTGCCTGTTTTAATACCGGTATGAATGTTTGTGGGATTAATATTAATAATGTCATCTTCGTACATCCTTAGTGTCTATATGTATTAGATAAACTGGTCCCTTTTACAATTGTATATCAAGTATAAAATCATCCCATAATACCCTTAAAAAAATGTGTGCTATATATAATATGTGTATTAAGTTTTTTCTTTCATTTATCATTTCAAGTAAGTAATTCTGTCCTGATTCAAGCACCTGTATCTCTGGGTAATTGGAGTTGGAGACATATGAAATGCATTCAACGCAATTTTTAATTTCATCATATCTCCTTTCCTTGAACTATATGACAGTTCAAGAACTCCTTAATATATCTTGAATATAAAACTATGTCAAATTAGGCTGTATTTGCAGAAATCTTTTTGGATTGCACAAATATTTATTTTATGCTTTGATATTGATGGCATTGTGAAAGGCGCCGGTAGTGTAATTGATAAAATTTTGGGCTCTTGTTCTATGATTATAGATTTGAGCTCTATCGGCACCCATTAATTGTTGAACTTTATTGCAGGCAATATGAAACGCACTGGAAATCTGATGGAATGTTATACTATGAGTAATACAAAGCCAATTTGAAATCAGATATACAATCTTAACATTTAATACAATTCATGTCAAATTTGAAACTGACAAATCCACACTAGACTGTGGAGTTTGGTAAATAATTTTACACGCTTTTATTATATTTTACTTGCCTGTTTGTCGGTTATTTATCTCCAAATTTAGTAATTGATTTTTTACATGCTTGTCGACTATAGAGCTCTGCAAGTTTCAACAATTATGTATATCCGATGACATTATAATATTTAGTTGTTTCCAACATGATTTGTAAATTAATTTTCATATTTCATATAGATAAAAATTTATGTGGGAGTTTTTTTCAATTGAATGATGGAAAAATCGATTACAAATTTCATATGCAAAGCAATAAAAAAAAAACGTATCATGTACTTGTTTTTTTCAGCAGACAGTACAAATAGATACTATCTGTTTTTTGAAGCTATTAATAAAATTTGACATTAATATCAATCTTCCATAGGCTATGAGCCTCTTATTTCTAAAATACAAGTTGTAATATTACTCACAAGCCTTATTCTTGGAGCTATAAAAAAAAAAAATACAAAATACGACTCACATAAGACATGCAAAAATGGGAGATAAGTAAAAATAGGGAATAGGGATCTCTGATCTGTGCTCCTTTTCAAAGCAAAGTAATGAAGCCTGCGGTTCTGGGTCAAGGCAATGCCGACGGCAATACAGACTAGTCCTAACCTGATTTGTTTTAAGCTTAAACACATTTACAATAATTAAAATTGAAAGCATTGAAATATTTGAAAAAGTTTTCGGACGTGAGATGAAAAAGAATAAAAACTATAAGAAGATCCTTTATCTTCCCATACATATTTTGTTTGTTGACAGACAAGAAGCCGCAGCAACTTAGGCCAATATAAAATTTTAACATATTTAATTTAATTTAAGTAGGAAATAGTAATTTATAAAAATTCATTAAGGCAAGGTATGAGAAAAACTTATAGTTTCTTGCTCTGTTCAAGCAGATTCCGAGATCATCTTTTACAAAAAAGCTTCATCCGATTCTTTCAGGAAATTATGTCTTTAAATTTCTTCGTCTTTCTTTTGCTCCTTATTTCAAACTTGTTAATTTGAAACGGTTAAATTAACCCATTAAAGCCTGCCCATAGATCCCTTCGGAGGATTGTCTTGACATTTTTCGGAATGCTTATATAGGTCATAGAAGTTGGCCATACAATTTTCAGAGTTTTACCTGCAGGCATACCTGAGATATGAAATGGGTATTTAAATACCAAACAGGCTTTAATGGGTTCCTAGTTTATACTTGAATTTTTGTATAAACGAAAGTCTATTTAGAATAGTAATAAAGGAATTTTATTCGCGGAAATGTTTTCTAATTTGCGCTAGTAATTATATATACAGGGTGCCCCATAAATCAACGTCAAGTTGGAATCGGGCAATAGACCAAGTCGTAACAGTTATCAGAAAAATATGGAAAATAATCTTGGTCATGTACTTTTCAAATTATAAGGATTCAAAAATAAATCTTAAAAACTGACACCCTGTGATGATCTTTCAAGTCCTGTGACTGCAAATATTAACTTTTTGTCAGTTTTTTTTCTGTGATGTAACCATGAATAACCCTTCTGTAAATTACAGTTAAAAGTTAAAGCATAACTGCCTCAGTTTCAAATAAAAAGTAAGATTTTTGCCCAACTTTGCATTTAAAATAATTACATTACCCAACTTTAACCGACTGTACTGTAAAAAAAATGTAGTACACTAGTTTTAGCAAGTAACATTAAAAGATGGCGCGTTTAATGAGGATTCTAAAATGGTATAAGACTTGCTACAATATTTCTTAGATTACGGGAAAAAAATGTTTTCTTCAGGATATCCAGTTTCGAAAAAAAAATTTTCACCTACTAAAAATGATTCTAGTGTACGCAAAGCTTGCCATAAGACCGTAACTTTAAGATTCTACATAGTTTGAGTGAGACGGAGAGTCATTGTATGAAATGCGAGTGAGCACGATAGCAAGATAGCTAGCTCGTCAAATCATTGAGTTTTTACAAATGTGCATCGTCTACTCTCCACAGAGGGCCGACTTCCAAACCAAGTATATGGTGCAGGAAGAGTTCCTTGCCTTACGAGGACGTAGACTCAAGTACTTTGGTACGTGCAGTCCAGGAAAGCACAGGAGTGCCTAAAAGTATAGCTCACCGAATTTTACAAAAATATAAGCTCCAGAAATATGGAAGCAGTTGAATTTGTCAACAGGAAGATTTACCCGTCTGATAGCCCGATCCTGCTTAAGAAGATGTCGAACTGGTATTGCAGCTGAAGTGCCTTCCTTCGAACATCTTTTGTAAATAATAAATCTTAGCATCCAAATAATTGGTGTTTAATTTTACACCTAAGGAAAATCTGTCCTAAATTCAAGAAAAAGTTAAGATCTCTAACTTGAAAGCGTCACTATCTGTCTCACTCACATTTCATGTAATGACTCTCCGTCTCACTCAAACTAGAATCTTAAAGTTACGGTCTTACGGCAAGCTTTGGGTACACTAGAATCATTTTTAGTAGGTGAAAAGAAAGTTTTATAAATTGGGTTTCTTGAAGGAAAAAATCTTTTTTTTCCGTAATCTAAGAAATATTGTAGCAAGTGTTATACCATTTTAGAATCCTTATTAAATGCGTCAACTTTTGAAGTTACTTGCCAAACTGGCGTTATACATTTTTTTTTCATTACAGTCATTTAAAGTTGGGTGAAATATAATTAATTTCTATTCTTGGTTCGACAAAATGTGACATTTTCTTTCTAGCTGGAACAGTTGGCTTAAAATTTAAAGAAACAGGTTACATAAGCACTATTCGGGATTAGATAAGAAATTGAAAATTGAAAAAAAGTAATGATTTGTAGGCAACAGGAGCTAAAAAACAATCACAGGATGTACATTTTCTCAAAAACAAATGAAATGTCTATTTGAAAAATACATGACTTAGTTTTTTTTTTATATTTTTCTGATAACTATTACGACTTGGTCTATTGCCCTATTCCGGCTTGACGTTGATTTCTGGGACACCCTATATAGGCTTGCAGTGCTGGTAGTAACATTTCAGATTTTTCTCATTACTATTTCAAAAACGGTTAGCACGCGTGATCAGGTTGTAAATTTGAAAGTTAACTTTATATATTGTGTAGTAGGCATTCATTCGTGCCCATGTAAGATTAGTGCTCCACATTAAAAACTCATCATTGTGTTCGAAATATTTATTTAGTTTGAATTAGAGGCGGTAGTGGATAACTTGAGTCAGGACGAAGCCTATTGTCGCCATGCGGACAAAATAAATATAATCATTGCTCCACTAAATACGATTGAAGTGACACTGAAGGATTGGATGACAATCTTCAGCTGATGATCACCAATGAAAATGCCGTGTTAGATTCCATTTTGAGATCTTTGCAACGACGATAATGAGCACTGTCGCATTGTGATAATATCGCAATGAAAGTTGACGAAGAAGATACAAAAGATGAGCCATATCCTTGAAAATGACATG
Source organism: Dioctria linearis (assembly GCA_963930735.1). Classification (NCBI taxonomy): domain Eukaryota; kingdom Metazoa; phylum Arthropoda; class Insecta; order Diptera; family Asilidae; genus Dioctria; species Dioctria linearis. Next base: position 235,582,943 of record OZ005741.1, read on the forward strand.
GTAACACTGCCCGTCAAATTTTTCACGCAATGCTTGATAAGCGCGTAACATTAACTAAACTCTTCGTAAAAATTATGATATTGAGGATCTGTTCCTTGGTATGCTGTACATCACTGGCTACCATACTTTGTAAATACTCGCCCATATTGCTCCAGTCCGGGGTTGCTGTGATACTTATAGATCAAGGATTCTGTGGGTGGAGACAGATTCAAGCGAATCAAACAGAATATGTGCATGTTTGTGACAGCCAGAAGTTGAATAATGAAAACAAGCTTTCAACATTTTTCTCCACTGATTTAGCTAATGTACCCGCTAATTTATGCAATTCGGGATCAAATGAACATCCGTTGCTCATTCATGAATACAACCAACGAATGAGTCGGCGTTGACCTTATGTTATGCCATGAGCAACTGCCGCATTAGGGTACGGAGAAAAAAGTGGTATTGGCCATTGCTTACGAATGCATTTATGCAGCCATAGTAGGCACATGGAAGTTACATGTCCTGTGCGCGAAGTATGTAAGTTCAACATCTATGAAACAATTTGATTTTCGTGTAATGTAGTGGAAGCTCTGGTAAAGCCGCGGGAAGTTCGTACTCCAAGTGTTAGTAATACAATCCAAATGGCCTGGGGATCGTATTGATCATATTGTTGATAAAATGACAAAATGTACTTATTGTGGCTAATGCGACACTAAAACTGAGTTTGGTTGTACTAAATATGCAAGGTGAATCTGCATCCCAAGTGTTTCATCGACTACCATAATAACGTACCACATGATATGGAAAATGTTAAAAAGGCTAAATAATTTTCTATTTCTTGTAATATTTTATTTTCAAATAATTAAACAATCTTCAATTCTATCCTTTTAAATACAAAGAGTTGTTTTTCAATTTTCATGTGTATTTTGTTCAAACTTTGGCCTCTTGGGTATTTAAATACCCATCAAAGTAAATTATCTCCAGAGACCCAAGGATTGATGCGATCGTGGTAGTTTTTTGTTATTCGATAGAAGACACTAAAGGCAAACTAGCACTAAAAGATTTTCCCGATTTTCATATTATTAAAATTTTCACAGGACGTTTTATACCAAGTTTTTATTTGTGGAAAATTCACGACATTGGACTGCGGAAAATGGCAAGTAAATACAAAAATTTCGATTTGTTCTGAATTGGAATAAAATCGATTTTAATTTGATAAGCAGCGTAGAATTTAGACTAATGGCAATCCGCTTCGATCCTCATTATTGCGTACAATATAAAGAGAAAATTGCCATGATTAAACATTTTGCTTGAGTTTCTATAAAGTAAAATAGCGGCTTATTCATTGAAACCTACAAAAGGAAAATTGATGCACTTACTTTAGCTTATAATCTTCATATATTAATATTATAACACTTCTTTATATGCTCATTGGTAAGTAATCAATTCAATTAATCTCAATTTAATTCTTTTTTGTTTGTGCAGTTGAACAAATTCCCCCCGAAACGCAGTACTGACGTCGTGCTAATTTTTGTATTTCTGATAATCATCAATCTGCCATTCGCCTTTTTTCCTTTAGTACTTAACATTGGCGAAATCCTGTCGAGAAAAATGGTTACTGCGTTTGATGCCGTTGAAACAGCAAGGTCATGTAAATTGCTTTACTTGAATTATAATCCTAGTCCTGTAGAATTATGAAGGGTGATTTTCATTCGGATATTGGCCTGCTTTCATAAAAAATGCTTGTGGTTAATTTAATTTTAATATAGCTGCAACAGGACCATCTGAAAATGTTTCCTAAAAAAATTTTAGGGCAGCACAAAACCCGTATCTATATTTATCACAAAATGAAATTTGTAATTATTATGCTCCGTTTTAGGTCAACACACTACTTACTAGATCTGTCAAAGAAGGTTAATTGCAAAAATTTTTGAGGTACATATGTATATGTATGTACATTAACTGAGGATGGTATTGAATATTTAATCACCGCGTCCTATTAACTGCCGATTTCGATTGTCCGATTACCCGCATAGGTTTACTTTTCATATAAAATCCTTAATTTCGCGTGCATATGTATGTAATATGTCAATATTTTTCATTTTTAACTTATTTCTAAAAGACATAAATACATAAATTTATGTACATATATATTAAAAATACCCTAATTAGTTATATAAGAGAACTGTTTATCGAAAACAAATACTTTTCCATAAACGAGATACCCGTAAAAAGTGAAATCAATAAATACCTTTCAAAACATAACAAAAACAAACAAAAAACAAACAAGCAAAAAAACCAAAAAAAAATTATTTCCCTTGAAAGAAGTATCAATTTTCACTCAGAGAATAATTCCGGGTAAAAAGATAGCTACTGGGTAAATTTCGGTATCATGAATTTAAGAACTTTTCATGAACACTGCAACAACAGAAAAAAATGTTGCCCTAGGGATTTTCATGTGATATTGTCATCCAGGTAGAATGTGTAAAACATTTTGCGATGAAAATTTCACACAGGTCTTTTACTTTCACATACCAACACGATATCCTGTTCAATTTAGATGCTACATATTTACAGGCTTCTTCTAGAATTGCAGGATATGATAGCACCAATACCTTCTGTTCTGTGAAAGCTGTTAAGCTTAAATGCATTCAGCACGCTGCTACAAGTAATAGTCACAGTAAACTTGTAGTGTGCAAATAAAGAGTTATAACAATACATGAGGGCTTGCTCGCCAATGTCTATTGAAAAAAAAAATAACATGAGAAAAAATACAGTTAATTACATACCAAGTCATAAATCGGAAATTACATAAAATAATTTGTGATTAATATTTTTAGGGAGTGAAAAATTGCTTACATATAAAATGAGTGGCAACACAATAATTAATAAATTACATTTAAACGCAAGTAATCAATTAAATTATACGAATAATAATTTTAAATAATTATCTTATACTACCATCATTGTTCCTGAAATAATCAGAATGGGAGTATAAGGATGAATACGAATTGTGTAAAAGTGGTATAGGAAAACAGTTAATAATTAATTGCTAAATCCATCCATATTCATATGTGCATAATTTTAATCAATCCTTCATGGCCATTAGTACTTATCAGTAATACGCATTCATACAAGCTCCATTTCAACGTCATACACTCAATTCATTCAGGACGAATATGAAAATTAGAAGAAACCTATATGATGATTGCAATTCAGTGAAATAGTGAGAAAAAAACATTTCATACAATTTGTAAATCGCTACCGTGTTTGTTTAGCTACAAAAGCAACTGAATTGGATGAGAATCGTGGGCAAAACCTGAAAAGAAAATGTTATACGCTATAATCTATACAGACTACCTTACCCCTAAGAAGATGAGCTTCATTATATTATAAAAGACTTGAAAGAGAATAAAAAAATTGAAGATTCTAATTCAAAGTATGCTAGTCCAATCCGGCTATACTCATTCGCCAGAAATCAGGAAAATATCGAATGTAATATCGATTACTGTTTATTAAATGAAATCACGGGGTAATTCCTTTCACTACATCCAATATAGAAGAAGAGCTTAACCGAAATCTAGATAATAAATAAACAACATTTTTAACTCCGGAAGGGCGTTATAAATTTCCCAAAATGCTTTTTAACTTAACGAATTACAAAACTTGCTTTATGAACCTGATGGATTAATTTTTTTTTCAATTCAATTCAATTTCAATTTATTTGATTAAGGCATTGTACAATGAAGATGCGGGATCTTATAATTAGTACAAACTCAAAAGTATATACAAAATCAAAAGAAAAACAAAACTTAACATGTCGAAACTCCAAAACATTGAAATAATGAATACATGTGCAAAAAAAAAGAAATAATTGTACCTAATATTAACAAGGAGTTTGTAAACCTATAACTAAACTTAAAACTGAGATAATAATTGCAATTATAAAGAAGTAATCAATCGAGCTAGATGTGAATACACAATATACTAAGTAAGAAATTAAATAAAGTAGAGTTCGATTTCATAAATTCAAACAGTATATTTTTGAAGCAGTTGAATGTGAGGATTTCCAAAGAATTTCTCAAAGAAAGTGGTCAAATTGGAACATTCTGACAGCGATGGACGAAGAACTGGCGCTTTGATGTAACACAATTGGACCGAGGAATAATCAATGTTACAGTCCTGGTAGATCTAGCAAATTGTAAGCAGTCGTATAAATAATTAGGAGATTGAAACTTAATGACCTTAGCCAAGAATAAGGTACACCGAAACTTAAGGTTAAATGAAAAACTGCATCCGAAAATAGACGAAAAGTATCGCGAGACATGATCGTACCGCCGAAGATTGTAAACATATCGCACTATTGAATTAAAAGCGATATTAAGTTTATAGAAGGTTTCCGAGTCAATTTGACAGAAGACTTCGCACCCATAGGTTACTATAGGAGCATTTAAAGAGCGAGCTAGTAATAAGCGCGTTGAGAGTGGAGTATATGAGGCAGATGACCACAGTGTGCGGAGACCGCCATATACTTTTTGAATTGCAATATCTATATGGTTATTCCACGTAAGGGTTCTATTAAATATTACCCTCAAGTTTCGAGCGGATTGAGCAAAAGCGATAGTGGAACCGTTGAGTTCAACCACGGGAAAGCTGTTTAGATCAAGCAATGTCTTATAAATAACTAAGCATTTAGATTTCTCTGGATTTAATATAAGTTTGTTCAAAGCTGACCACCTATTTATTGATTCCAAATCCTGATTAATACAAAACACGCCATCCTTAGCCAAACCAATAGGACGACAGATGTATAATTGTACATCATCGGCATAGAGATGTAAACGAGAATGTTGAGGCAGCCAAATATTTCATTAATGAACATAATGAACAGTATCGGTCCCAATATAGAGCCTTGTGGAACACCCGAATTGACTGCTTTGAATGAGGAGAGCTTTTCAGTGGAAAAGACTGCCTGAAACCGTCCACACAAATAGTCAGAAATCAATCGTACAGCATGAATGCTAATCAGTTTATCAGTTTTAAGTAAAGTGTTTCATCATCGACTGAATCGAATGCTTTGGAAAAATCAAGAAAAACGACTGCCGAAAACATATAATTATCCAAACTTTCTCTAATATCATTTGTAATTTTCAGCAGTGCGGTAATACAATCATGCTTTGCTCTGAAACCATACTGGCAGCTGTGTAAAAGAGAGTTACTTAACAGAAAATTAGTGATTTGTGTACACATGACTTTTTCAATGATTTTAGATAAAAAGGGAAGAATAGAAATTAGACGGAATTCAGACGAACTTTTAGGGATAGGAATTACTTTAGATAATTTGAATAGGCTAGGGAAACGTAACATCATGAAGCAAGTGTTGACAATATGAGCTAAAGGAGAAAGAAGGTTAAGCAATAATAGACGAACAAATCTGGGACTAATCAAGTCCAAACCAATGGAGCCCGACTTTAAATTTTTAAAAGCTTCCAATACGTCTATTTCAGAAACTCTTTGGAATGAAAAGTTCGCATGCGATTGAGATGATGACAATGAAGAAAATGTCAAGTTGTATCCTGTGGAGAAAGGAGGTTGATCCGACAAAAAAATATCATTTAGGGTATCGGATCAACTTCACAGTTTGTACTTTTAGTTGATTTTACACCCAGAAATTTAATATTTTTCCAAAGCTGCTTATTGGGAAGGTCGTTGCGTAGTATCGATGAGTAATACCTCTTTTTTGAGATGTAAATGGCATTTGTAACACGGTTGCGGAGAGTCCGATATTCCTCCCAAAAATTGGAGGAGCGAAATCGCTTCCACATAAGGAAAGCTCTGTTACGAGTATGAATCAAATTTAGGATTCTATGTGAAAACCAAGAACACTGAGAATTAACCACTCTTTTAGTTATAAGAGGAACATGACTTTCATGTAAGTCTTTCAGGGCATCACACAAAAACGTTACCTGCTCATCCACAGTAGTTTTAGAATGTAAACTGGGAGAGAATCTGCCTCATCCGACAATGCCTGGACATCTACACGCTCATAACAACGATAGGTATATGTGTGGGATATCCTCACTCTTACAAGGCAAATGTCATAAGTGAGCATTATTAAATCGTGATCCGAGATTCCTGGTAATGATCTTTGATTATTAAAGACTACCTTAGACATATTTGATGTAAAGAAAGCATCAATTAGTGTGGCCGAAAAACTAGTGAAATGCGTAGTCTCGCTGTTAACACGGTGCAATGCAAGGGAGCCTAAAAGAGTATTAAATGAGGAAGACTGACCTGCTGGGTTCAAGAAATTATACTTGAAGTCACCTCCAATTATAATGTTTTCATAGCCTAGTGCAACTACTAATGAAGATTAAAGATTAAAAGATTCGAATGATGACATGAAGGCGGTTTGTAAATACAACCAATCAAGCATTTAGTAGAGGCAGAACCAAGCTCGCAGAAGATATACTCCGCTCCGGTATTAGAATTGCAACTAGTAAGTAAAGTCTTGCATTTAATGTTCTCCTTCACAAATATTGCTACCCATGTCTATCACAACGAAACAATTTGTAATTCCGCAAATTTAAAGTAACATCATCAATCTCTGGCTTGAGCTATGTTTCAGTGACGCAAATAACATCAATTAATGAATTGGAAAATATTTCGGTTAGGTGTGTAAACGAATGAATACGAAAAAGATTCGGGTCTACTTAGATGACATAATGAATATTGAGAAATTTATGTAGAACACAACAGAAATACTTGAGATTTGTTCATTGAATAAATATCTAACAAGGAAACGGCATATCGGTTGAAAACCTACCCTAGTAGAAATTGCCCACAGTTTTACCTTGTCTCTTGCTCCGCAAGGGGCGGTTATTATGTAAACCAATACTAATTTAACTGAAAAGCATCAAGGTGTTTGAATATATATAGAGGGAGGGGTAGGAATATGAGTTATGGTAGCAATTTGAGACACTGGGGTTCTGGTCTCTCTACGCTACTGATATCTAAAGCGTAGCTAGGCTAGTATTTCTGTTAGTTCTGGGAAGGTTTTGAAACAGCCGTCGGACATTTCGTTATTAGTCTTGATGCGTGCTGAACGTTTACAGTTTGGGCATAAGTGGAATGTTTTCTTTTACATGTTTTGCTTTCTAGTTTATATCTGTATATTTTTCTAGTTTCGATCAAGAATACTGTAAGTTACATTATATTGACTTTAGTTTTAGAATATAATTAAATATTACAAAAAAGCTTGAGTTTTTTTTCACTAAATTACTAATTTTACTGAAAAAACCAATTGGTTGCTATATGAGACGCTTGGTTGGTAATAATATCAGACTATCTCATAATTCTACCAACTATTAAAGCGGTATTCTAGATGATGATGATGACTTTTCTAGGCCTATATTAGAGTTATAAAGTATATTAAAAATCTTATATAATATTAACAAGTTAGTATCACTGATACTGCACATCTTTTGCCACAATTTTTCGTTTGTTTTTGATACTTTAACACAGTCTAATATTACTACCCTAATTTGGAAAATTCTAATTTTGATATTTTTTGTTTCAATAAATAAATTTTGAGCGTGTTGTAGTCTATCTTTATACAATTTATTTTTTGGATATGTCTATTTTGGGGCCTTTTATCATTAAAACTGTAATAGGTATCCCATATCTGTACCCCCTCATCTATATATATGAGCCATGTGATGAGCATTCATTAAATCTCATCGAAGGACTCATTGGATATCATGAAGCTGCTTCCTATATACTAAACCAGAAATAAATAAATTTATTCTTATTATCACCGTGTCAGCTGGCATTTCTACAAGGAAAATTTGATTTGATTTTTGCGATTTATTTATTTCAATTTTTATTATGCCCGTATGCCCGTAATTCGGGAAATATGAAATCAATCATCAGACTCTTATAAATATGAAATCAATCATCAGACTCTTATTTATGAACTCATCATGACACTCATTGACATTCTCATTAATAAGCTCATCGTAATGAAAATAATATTAATAACTTTTGCCTTTGAAGAATAATTTTTGAGTTATAACTGTTTATTTAAATAAGCTTTTTGTTCTCGATTTGAATTTACCCGCTTGACAAGGCTGAGTTTGGTTCGTGATCCTAACATGGGAGAAATTTTTGCCAGCACGACAAAATTTTCTGAAGTTATAGATATATCAGCAAACGTTAAAGAAACAAGAACAAGAAAGAAGAAGCGACTCGAACGTTTTGAATCACAAGATGATAACCCCAGTATTGACACAAAACAAGAGTTTCATTGGTGGACGAATCGATTGATACTCTTTTCTTCTAACTGACGTGGACGTAAGAAATGTTGTAGCAAGTTTCTGATGATTTTGGATTCCTTTCCGGCGATCTTCTTAGCAAAATGCACGCCGATAGTCTGAAAAATGTCACTTTTGGATTTCCTTCAATCAATTTACGACTATATGGTCCAAGAATCCTAAATAAATGTTGAAATCGCGCTTCGGGTTTTTCTGACATTGCCAATGACGATAGCTTCATGTGAACAGAATTTCAGCAAATTGAAGTTAATAAAATATTACCTGTGATGTACAATGGTACAAAAAAGATTAGTTACAGTTCTGCATGAAAATAGCTTTAAGTGGTATAAGTGAATGTTGTATGTATCCTTAATTTTGTGAACTGTTGATACTTTGGGTAATTTTTATTTCAGGGAAAATATTGCTAAGAACTAAATCGTGCAGCCTTACAAACGCACTACTGTTTCACCATACTCTTGTCCATTGTTTCTATCATGGTCCGCTGCAAACAATCTTACTGTTAAGGTAGAATGTAAGAGGAAATAATTGCCCTGTTGCAAGCATCTTGTAAGCCCTGGGTGAACATTTTTTTAAATTAATTTGATTTTCTCAAAATTCAGTCAGTGAGCCACTCAGCCACAGGACCGTAGTCCTTAGTTTCTATACCCATTCCATGATTAATTAGTCCAGGTTTCGTCCCAATTTGACTTACCGTCTTACTATTTAAAATTGCAAAGGAGGTAAAAATAAATAGGAAATTATTTCAAATTACAACGGAGGTAAAAATAAATAGAAAATTATTTAAAATTGTAAAGGAGGTAAAAATGGATTACAAGTTATTAAGGTAATTAAAAATAAAGCGGTTGGCGTCTTTGATAAAGATTTTAAGCCGACCTAAGTGTAATCCTAATAAATTAGACCACACGATAAAACAAGTTTCAAAGTGTTCTAAATGCCAACTAGTCGAATTATACCATTTGGGAGCTGGCTAGAAACACGGAGGCGGGCTAGTAACAGTGACCGCAAAGCAGACCGGGACTGGTTCTAGAAGTTTTCTGTTTTTTTTTCTTGTCAGGAGCGGAAAAGTGCTCCAACAAAAAAAAGTGTTATCTAGAAGTTTTCTCGGTTTTCTTGCCGGGAGTGGAGAAGTGCTCCAGCATTAAAAAGTTTTATCTAGAAGAGTTTAAGAAAAAAAAGTTAGCGGATTAATTAACTCAGGAGAATATAAGGAAGACCGAAATTTACGGATACTGGACAAAAAGCTAAGTATATTTTTTTTTGCAATAGTATTTATTTTGTTACTTTGTGGCTGGCTGGCGCATGGTGATGCATAATTAGGGTTCTAAAACCCATGTTAAATCAGTTGTAATTGCGCTGTTCATCCACGGTCTGTTAATTGACTTCATGTAAATTCCACGCAGTTAACATTAATCGTAGTTTTTTTCTCGAACTTATAATATCACCGAAATTAGAACATGCTAACCAAAATTACATGGCGCCCATCACTTCACTTATATTTCATTAAACGAACCACCCTTCTTACTGAGCTAGGACACGGATCGACGGGATCCCTAGTTGCGCTCAAAGAGGAGCGTAGCAGATTTTAGAATGTGGCTGTTTTGTAAACCGAAAAAGAAATGACCGCATTCCAAATTTCGAAAAAAGCTAGAAAAGTCCATCTATAAAATCTTGCAAATATTTCTAACAAACTGATGCTTTCAAATGTACGCTACTCGTAAAAATTGGATATCAACTAATAATTTTATGTACTATGCTTCTCATGATCAATTATTATTCAACTTTGTTCAGTTTGCTGATACACCAGGTTAGGATAAGTAAAATTAAATAATAATATGCTGGGAATTTTATATATCAGAGGAGCAAATTTATACGTTTACCCAGGCGCTAAAACGAGTCGTTATGGCTCTGCGTGAAAGAACTGATGACAGAGGTGAACTCTTAACCCTTGTCCGCTACTCCCTTTTTGTTCAAAGTTTTTGTGACCACTAAGAAATTCAATCGCTCCTTCACTTACTTATATGTATATATATACCTAAACCTAATATAGTAACAAAAATTATGTCATTGCTGCACCAAATGTGGAAAAATTCAAACTTTTTCTAATAGGTGGGTAATTTCTTTAGTTTTGTTAACTTTTCACCCTGGCGGCAACTTTCACAAATTGGAATGCCCACTGTTTAGGCCCGACACCTGCAGACATGAGAGATGTCTTAAACTAAATGTTTATTTCAATTAAGCAGGGAAAAGCTTTGGCGATCGCATGTAGCTTGAGCGACTTTCTTGGGTTAAAACGTGAATTTTTCCAATTCTCGTGATTGCGCGGTCGTAGAAAATGATTGCCTATAAAAAAAAAATTTTACAACAGAGCATTAATTGTCACGGAAGAAATAACTGCAAAAATATATACGAAATTGTAAAAACTGGGGTGTATGTGACCCAAGTGCATGAAAATTCGTTTTTCGGCGGCTAGAAATTATCGAGGAAGTTTTCTGAATCGGGTAAAAAGTACACTACCCGATAGTACTCGGCGAGACCTTTAATTTGATATGCAACATGTAGTATTGGATTGAAACCATCCCCACCCGCCAGGGGGTTCCTATCCACAATCCTAAAAGTATGCAAACAAAATTTTCTTCTACGAACTATAGCTGATTATGAACAGTGAGACCCCTTCTCTGATCAGATATATCTCTACCGAGTTAGAGTCGATATAAGGTGCGAAAAATCTAGCACCTCAGATTGAATAAAAAAGAGGGAAATACTAAAAAAGTGAATATGTAGACGGCTATAAATATCCTCCGACTATAGGAGTGTGGGAACTCAAACTTCTTCTCAGGACCTAAGGAACTCGATTCTGTACGAGATCAAAGTTTCACTCCACCTCCCCCCCCCCCTACCCATCACTGAATTGAAATAGACAAAATCAAAAGTATTTGAATTGCTGACAGTCAGAATTTTACTTTTGAAGCTGGTACTGACAGTATTTTATTAGTAACACTGGAAAATTGTGATAATACCGATTTCAAAGTTGATTTACATGAACCCTTTTGATAAAAAACGCATTTTCAATGCGTTTTCATAATAAAATGATGTCACGCTAATAATAATATCAAATTCCTTACAAAAAGTGAATGCCACAAGAATGCAAGCTATTATTGCTGCGCGTCTTGTTTATAAGATGTGCGACATTTTTGAGTATTTTTAACTAATAGTTCTCCTCTTACTGCGTCGCAGCTTTCATCCAAAAGATGTGGTAAATACGTGTGGTCACGATTAACGCAGAGACCACCGGCCCTACAACCACTGGGCCATCGGGTTAGCGTCCAATGGGCCGTCGTCTCAGTTCAGCCTTGGTCAAACCAGGTAAGCTGGTCTAGAACAACATCTACCCATCCTTAAAAATTAGTACATTAATATTGTTTTGTATTAGATATTAAAAAAAAAATATTCACAGTTGATCGAAGTAAAAACTACTGTTATTCAAAAATATTCAGCCGGCAAATAATATTATTATTTCCATTCTAAGATCGGGATCATTATGAATAAGCTTTGTCAGGCCTAAACCAAAAAAAAAAATTTTAAATTCAAACCCTTGTGATTGGTGTATAAAAATTACTGAAATGTCAATAAAAGTAAATATTATTTCCGGGATAACGGATAAAGTAAGAGTCTATGTCTTTATCACTTCTGGCTTATATGCTTGTGTCTACATACATCTGCTTTGGTTATAAAACAAAAGATCTTTGAATAAGATAAAACAGAGCCCCATATATTGCCCGTAGTACAATAAAATAAAGCTCACATTTACCTAGATGCCAGAATTACCTTTCCAATGCTTTGGAATATCGTCCTTAAATCTTCTTGGATTGAGTTTTGTTACACAGTTAAAAGTGCTGAACCTATGATTGACTCCCTTTATCTTTTGATGAAATTACCCCAAAGCTGTCAGACAGAAAGGAGCAGAATAAAATTATAGCGGAAATTTTTAAGCCAATATAGTTTCAATGGAAAAGTAGGTTGCAGAAGCCTGCTATAGCGAAAGAAAATGAACGTAAAGTTAGATAAGGAATGCACTGTACAGGTTAGATAGACTTCCAAGCGTTTGCTTTAATGTTCCGGTATCTCGCGAATTTCCCTTGTTATATGTATATCACATTTTGAGGATTTTCTTAAGTAGAAATACTTGCCGTCAAGGGTAATATGCTTAAGGTGTAACCTTAAGTAGAGGTTAAAGCTGAGAAATCTTATTCTTAAATGTCGCGAGAAATGACGAAATCAAGTGACTCTTCAGAATTAAATTATCGTTGATATTCTAAGATAAAAAGGTCTAGCAATTTGATGGGGAGGTTTATGGATGATGGAATTTAAATTGAAAAAGGGAGGAGCACAGAAATCTCTTGCCGTTATTTTGTTACTATTTCTAAAGGAATTAATGAATGAAATTGATTTTTGTGAAGGGAAATATTTTTTTTTATGTTGGAAAATTATGGAAAGGGATGCAAATTAATCCTGAATTAATTAATAATTTAAATTTAATGGTTTGAGGCTTAGTGTTTAGCATAAAATTAAAATCCTTGGAGTTCTATTCGATTTGAAATGGTAAGAGTGACTTTATTTTTTTTTTTTTTTGTTCACAAAATATATTTAAGAAATATTGTTTAGGAAAAAAGTTGTCATCTAAAAAAGACGTAATTATTTTCGGTGTAATAAAATTTAAAAAAAATGAGAGGTACACGATTTGCAATATTGAAAAATTTAAAAATTTTAACAATACTATAAATCCCAAGAAAGAGAATTTTCTTCAAGCTGCAATTGTGCCTATGATGAGGTACCTTCAGCTTTCTGGAAATAATTCTCTAAATAGAGTATAGGAAATGATATTATTCATTTATTATTTATTTGTTATTTATTTTGATGTCTTAAGGATATCCTGAAGAACCCTTGATTCAAGATTCAACTATGGCTTCAATTAAGATTTGCTAGTGAGGTACAAGATTCAACGGTGTGTTAAATTGAGCTTAGATGGTAAGATGTAGTGGTCTACTTCAAGTTCTATCAGATTCAACAGTGTGTGGAATCTAGATAGTCTTGAGCGGTGTGGCCAATAGATTTACAGTGTGTTGAACTTTTATAAAGTTACTCCTAAGAATCTTTAGTTAGACTGCCATTTGTTTTAATAAGCTAACTTAATTTATCTCAAAATATTTAGAGCAACAAACAAACAAAAACAATTGTTTAGCGGGTGCATAGATTGCGATGGTGAATCATTAATATCTTGTCGTCACTGTTGTCAGCGATTTTATTGACCCGATAGAGGTGCAAGCAAGTAGATCAAGTAAAATAGTAAAAAATTAAAAAATCCGCAAACTAGAAAAAAATATTTAAATTATGCTGCCATGAGTCAGTAAACGAACTCACATGAAAATAATTTGTGGTGAATTTAATTTTAATAATTATGCTAGACGATACTGTTCAGGGCTGAACAGGTGGTGAAACGGGGTGAATTCCAAATTTTTGTATTTTTTTCGAAAGTAATAATAAATAAATTTTATTTGCTCATATAAATGCATACAAAAACTTGTACATTTCAATAATTTTTTTTATTAAATCGATAGCAGTACTGCAGTAAACTTAATAAATAAAATATTTACAGAAAAAAAAAAACAATTTAGTAATTAACAAACAACTTCATACCAATAGAACATCTAATTATTATATACTTTTAGTCCTTTATAAAGCAGTAAGTTGTGCGCTTCTGTTGTATTAAAATTATTTAAAATAAATAAGTTTACATTCCTGATTATAAATGGTTGCACGTCTCCAACAAATCTTAAATAGTAACTATGTAAATATTTTGGTAGAATTCTCCTCTTTATCTTAAATATAAACAGCAATATATTTAACACTATTCTTTCTGTTAAGCTCATTCACATTAGTGCCTTAAGCCTTATAGCTTCTGTACTCTCTCTTACATTTATTTTGTGACAAGGACCATAACTGTTGAACAATTCTTATAAAACGGTTTATTTATCACGTTAAATATACGAATAGCAGTCAGTAATGACACTTTGTTCCTGATTCGGATTTTCTTTCTGATTTTTTTACAAATAGAATCAAAATGACTTTCGAAATTATGTTTTCTGTCAATCATTTTCAGGTATACATTCAATTAATGTTCCGCACGTACTAATTCCATTGTTATAATCAGTATTAATAGCCATGTAATTTGTTTTATTTATATTTAACTTAAGGTTTTTTTACTCTTAACCACACGTAAGCTGAACCCATTCCATTCGACTAACACATTCTTAAATATTATCGTGCGCAATATGAAGAAGGGTATTATCCGCGAACAACACAATACCAATATTTTTTAAATATTTTTAATATCGGTTATTTAAATAATAGCACAGTTTCCAATACGGAGCCTTATGGAACTCCTAATGTATTTTCTCGTCCCTGTGATAAGTACTCATTAACTGTCGTCCTTTGATTCCTATCTGATAAATTTGACTCGGATCATTGATATTATCTTCCTATTAAACCTTAATCTCATGGCAGTCTTTATGCACGGATTTGTAGACAAGTGACAATCAACACCCTCTATAAGTCAAAGTTATCAAACAAGACCATTTATGAAACCAACATCTAACCACCAACTACGATAACTTAGTTAAATCTACAAACTGCTATTAATTTTTTTAATAATTAATATAATAATGCCATTCCGTTTGTAACGCATAGAAATAATGCTAGTAGAGCAAAATGACTAAATCCAAAATATTAAAAGTTATTTCGATTTTTGCATATCCTTCCGTCCGTTCTCACGTAACTCGAGAACGAATGTACTTAAAGTGCAGCAATTTAGCACGTGGGCTTTAAAAAAAAAAAGTAAATTTAAAGTCGATAATGGGTCCAAACTTCTTCGTGGGCTTGACATACAAAAATTCCGCTTTTTACTAGATTAGATTAGATTTGTGAAGGGGTGTATAGGCGTTAGCCTCGCAATCACTGCGACCTGAAAGATCTATTGTGAGCTTCATTTATAGGTTTAGACTGTTAATAAAGTCTAGAACCATTCTGGGCTTAAGGTTCCATACGTAACTTGGTGGAGGAAAAGCATGTTCAAGGTGGAGTAATCTCCGCCTGGCCAATGCTTCGCAGTTGCAGAGCAAGTGCTCCGAGGTTTCGTGAGCATCCTGACAGAAGCGGCAGGATGAAGTCTTAGCCAAACCCAGCTTGTTTAGGTGATACCTCAAGGGGCAATGGCCTGAGAAGAGCTCAGTGATCATTTTGAGCTCTGTTCTTCTAAGGAGTAGGAGTTCTTTAGTTTTTCCGCCAGAGGTGTCGATAAACTTTTTTGCCTGACGAAGTCCTTGTAGCCTTTCCCTATACAGGGATTTCTTTTTATTCTCCCAGTTATTTAGGGTAGCTTGGAGGTAACACTTTGAAGTGCCACAAAATGGCTCTGGTCCGACAAACTTAGTTTCCGCTCCTCTTTTGGCTAGGCCATCCGCAATTTCATTGCCTTTGTGGCCCTCATGTCCAGGTACCCACATGAGGATAACTTTGTTTCTCCTTGATAGATTTTTGAGGGTTGGTAGACATTCCCAGACTATCCCTGACTTGACAGTGTAGGACTTTAAGGCCTTGAGGGCAGCTTGACTGTCCGAGTGGATATTAATGGTTGAGCCATTTATGAATCTTTTAATGCAGGTATTGGCGCATTCTTCTATGGCCAATACCTCGGCTTGGAATACGGTAGGGGTAGAGCCTAGAGCCTTTGATATATGGCATCTGGGGCCGTATACACCCAATCCGACCCAACTGTTTGTTTTTGAGCCGTCTGTATACCACACCATCGATCCTTGTTGGAAGGACGGTTTAGTGGAGCGCCATTGTTGTCGGTCTCCAAGAACCACTTGGAATGGTCTTACAAAATCCACTCTGGCTGTGATTATATCAGATATAGTCATCACTTGCTCGAAGCATATCTGTTTTAAGATACTTAAATGACCAACCAGATCGCCTGGCTTTAACTGTTTCTCCGTTTGTACTCTTATAGCACTGGAGATCGCTTCCTTTTCCTCATGGCACCAGTTATTCCTAGACAGGCATCCGCTGGGTTTTTTGAAGCAGATCTTCAGCCGTCTTTTGGTTAGTTTTTGGCCACCGTGCGAGGGCCGCATAGGTGACCATGGGTCTAACAACCGTGGTGTACGTCCAGTACATCATTTTTGGCTTCAGACCCCACGTTCTGCCAATGAAGCGACGACACGTGTAGACAGATCGCATCGCTCTATCCGTCACTCTGGACAGTTGCGAATTCCAGGTAAGTTTCTTATCTAGGGTTATCCCCAGATATTTGACTTCTTCTGAAAATATCAATTCCGTATTATCAAGAAGAGGAGCCGCTAGTGAAAGTTTCGATCTTCTTGTGAACGGAACGATTACCGTTTTGTTGGGGTTTATGCTAAGGTCTTTGTTTAAACACCACGTGCGGACTTTCGAGAGGGCTATTTGCATGAGGTCAGATATGACTTGATCATGCTTGCCCCGTATTGTAACTACTACGTCATCCGCGTAGGCTTGAACATTAAAACCCGAACTGGTCAACTTCTCTATCAGATCATCAATCACGAGCGACCATAAGAGTGGAGATAGGCCTCCTCCTTGTGGGCAGCCTTTTGCTGCGGTGATTGTGATTGAGCAGTTCCCTAGAGATGTGGTTATCCTCCTGCTTCTATGCATGGAGTCTATCCAGTTTACCGTGGAGGGCTCAAAGCCTTTATCCTCGGCAGCTGATTTAATTGCACCGCAGGAGGTATTATCGAAGGCTCCTTCTATGTCCGCAAATGCACATAAAGCCACCTCTTTTGCTTCGAGCGCTTCTTCGAGGTCTTTGACTAGTGTGTGAATGGCAGTCTCAGTAGACTTGCCAGCTTGATAAGCGAACTGCTTAGAATGAAGTGGTGATTTAATCAGAATTTCACTTCGAATGCTTAGGTCTAGAATTTTTTCCATGGACTTAAGCAAGAATGAAGAGAGGCTGATGGGTCGGAACGATTTAGCTAAAGAACTAGCTCTTTTTCCTGCTTTAGGTATAAATACCACCCTGACGTCTCTCCAACATTGGGGAACGTACCCTAGATCGTAACTGGCTCGAAAAATGTTTTGCAGTGGAAAGAGTATTTCTTCAACACCTTGTTGTAGTAAGGCGGGAAAATGCCGTCTTCTCCAGCAGATTTAAAGGGCCTTAAATGTGCCAATGACCCATCTAACCTTGTTAGGAGCGATGATTCTTCCCGCAAGGCTTTTGCTCCTGTTAGAGACTCCGTGCTTGTCCACCTCAATCGGGTCTGGAGCTATTATTCCTTGATCGGGAGTGAGAGAGTCAGGAAAATGAGTTTCTAGTAAAAGCCTGACTGTTTCCTCGCAACTCTCGATGTAGTTCCCATCTTCCTTTTGAAGTGTGCCTATACCATTCGTGTGATCCTTCGAAAGTATCTTATGGAGCCTGATAGCTGCGGGCAATCGATCTATGCCATCGCAGAAGGTTCGCCAGGTTCTTCTTTTGGATCTCCTTCGTTCCGTGTTATATTCCGTTAGAGCCTTTTTATATTCCCCCCAGATGCCAGAGAGCTCAGTTCCCTATTCCACCATGGTACCTGCCGATTGCAAGTCTTTTGTTTCATAGGGCAACTGTGTTCGAATGAAGTCATTACAGCCGTTTGAAGCTGCGTAGTGGGTGAGTCTAGCTCCTCAGTCGTGCTAATGCTACCGCCGGGAGAGTCAACTACAGCCCGCTTTTTACTATATATTTTGATACTGCATCAAATATGTTTTAGAAATATTTGAGAAAAACCACTTCAGCAATCAAACTATGCATAGAGAGGTGACCATACGAAATTAGATACGGGCATTCAACTAGGGTATCATGAGAATTGGTCTATGAAAAATTCTAGCATTTTTACTTGTTTAAATATACTTTTGTTTTGCATTATTCTTGTTAGATTTTGGTTTCAGCTACACTGATGCTGTATTCTGTTTTACTTCATCTGCAAAAGAGTCTTTTATAATGTTTACGCTACTATCAGCGGCTATACTCCTTGAATTGTCTAATTTTTCCGATATTATGTTAATTTCCACTTTGTGCCTAATAATACTGTTTTTGTTTCATTAATTCCCTCTATGTATAGTGCAAACACTCATCGCACATATAAATAATACCTACTACTAGGACAACACACTTGTCATGATAAATTTTTTTCACAGAATCCATTACATGGAAAAACAGCTTAGTCTCATTTATTTCTTGCATTTCATATTTCTCTTTCATACCATAAAAAGCCATTTTATCATACAATAATTAGCTACTTATCTCATTTGATATTACACACGTGTATCTACTTGACAACGTTACCCTAATTCAAAGTTTTTCAAGGAAAATGGTTATAAGAAGAATTGTCGTGTATAAAAATCTACACAAAAAAGGTCCCTAGAGTTTTTTTTCGTAGAATTCATCTTCACCGATCTATTTATACAGACTGAATATATTTGAACAGTAATAGCGGAACCCTATGATGATTTTTCGTTCTCTCGAGTATTGTACATTGTTAGAAGAAAGCGATTTCTATTTTCAGTAATTAATTCTCGTGTACTCTTTGCGGACACATTTGAACACATCGACACAATCTTATAAGTCCTCCTGTCCTCCTTTTACTGTCGTTAAATTGTCCGAACTTTAGGATGAATATACATTTATTTCATTTTTTCTTTTCCATGTTTATTACAAATAAATTTTTTAATTAGGCGTTCTTGCAATTAAAAGAATCAACCGCCTCACTAACCAGTATCATTTTATGTTAAGTACATTAACATCATTTTAGGCTTATTTGACAGCGATTTTTGCAACTTAATGTTTTTTTAATATAGAAATGAATCTACTTTCATATTATCATTATTATATTATTATTATATTCCATACAACAAGGTATAATAGTTCTTATATTCGATTTAGCAACGATAGGGTTGAAATATTTATAAACGGTTGATTTAGTTGTTTTCCCCTTCAAATGTCATCCAAAAGAGCCAATGGATCCAGTTCATATTGGAAAATTTGTTCGAGTTAGTCTTGAATTTTTTTTTTTCACACTAATATCTTGGAAGAGTAATAGTGGGTGATTGCCTTTCTAGTATCCTGAACTTTAACAAAAGTACTCATAGGTAGAAGAGGAAGAACTTTGTCGGCACGTTTTAGTTTGATCTTGCCAAACTTTTCTCCAATCAATTTATGCATAGAATTTAGATCAACTTCATAAACATTAACGCAATAAGTTTCTCATCACCCACGATACCAATAACTATAGAAATTCTCTGTGAAATCTGTGGAGTGAGATTATAACTTGAAAGCCATTGTACTGTTTAGTAACATCTCGTGTTTCCTCCATGACGGTCAATAGAGCAAGAGGTGATAGATAGTTACTATCACCTAGACAAACAAAAAATTGAATGGCATAGGGGGGGGGGGCGGGGGGAGTTGGCATATCAACCATTTCGGAGCTATAGGGTGATTAAAAAAAGCTAATTTCTCTCAAAACAGCCTGTATCTTAAAAAGTATCTTGAAAGTAAAGGGCGTACGGTCACAGTCATGGCCTTTCCAACGACTACTCACCACTCTCCTCTTAGGAATTATGAGAGTCTAGGATATTGTCAAAGCTATTCCTAAAACTGCTCCCAAAGGTAATTTGTTCTTTTAGTGACTGAAACGTCATTTTAAAAGAATTAAAAAAGGTAGAATTTGTCGGAGACCAATTCTTATGATACCCTCTAGATGAATACCCGTAGGTAATTTTGTATGGTCATTTCTCTGTGCAAGTACGATTTTTCGTGGTATATATTTCTAAAACTGTTCGTCGGACATTAAATATTGTTATAACCAATTTCATAGGATTTCATAATCTGAAGAGCTTTTTAGTATATTAAAACCGTCTAGGACTGATCGTTTTCAAGAAAAAGGTTGGCCGATGTAGTCCATTTTTGAATTTTCATTTGCTATTACTATGAAAACATCATGTACTAGATTTCAGCTCTATGTGTCGACGCGTTCTCTAGCAGTATTCAAATAAAAAGTGGAAAACGAAATTTTTGTATGGCAACCTAAGGAGTTGCCCGATTTGTCTCATTTTCGTTTTAAAGTACGTTTTTAAAATTTACGTTAATTACAGCTTTGGAAAACTACTAGAGGCTAAATTAAAGAAAGGTAAGGAAGTCCGATTTTTTTCCTTAGACTCCTGATAGGAGATGGGAGTCGTTTGAAAAGAGCCATTAAGTTCTGCATACAATGAGCTCTTAACATTGACTGTACGCCTTGTACTTTTTAAGGTACAGGCTGTTTTGTGCAAAACTAGCTTTGTTCTTAATCACCTTGTAACTCCGACGAAACGTTTGACCCCCCCCCCCCCCCTACTTATTTTATGTTTGGCTAGGTGAGTACTATCACCTACTGCTCTATTGACCACCATGGAGGAAACACCCTGTACGGTGACTTATCTTTGTTTTAATCAGCTTTATTAATCGGGGTTTTTTAAAGTGCGAATTTCATCTAACTCGAGCTAATTACATATTGTAAAACTTGTTGCTAATTTCATTAAAAATTCTGTACATAATTTGGATTACAACAAAAAAGGGAACATAAGGCGATCAGCGAAATCAATCAAAAGGTAAACCGGTGCAATGCACATTCAAGTAAGTCCGTTCATGGAGAACATGGAGAAGCTTGTTAAAGAGCAGATCACGCTCATGACGTATATTAGCAATTTCTTATAAAATACAAATCGTTTGGGAAAAGTCAAGCAGATCTCGGTTATTTACAAGCGCGAGTGTCTCTCCTCAATAAATTCCAATTATTAAATGAACAACTTCTTCAAAAATGTACTGGTAATGAGCTGGACCACAAATACTTTGAAAAGGATTTTTACACTACTACAGAGGTAGCATATACTGAAGCTCTTGGGACCTTAACCGATATTTTGAGAGAGTATGAACCTCTTAATAATTCTAATTTATCATTAAACAATCAGACCTTACATGAATGATCCCAATCACATATAAATGCCTGCAGTTTTTTGGAAAAAATTAAAATTCCTCGTTTTGGAGGTGATTTGCGAGAATGGCCGTCATTTCGTGACGTATTTCAAAGCCTAGTATACATACTAATACGGGTCTCAGTGTGTCAGCGAAATTTCATCACCTAAAAATTAGTCTTTACGGTCGCGCTGAACAGCTTCTACGGAATACACCTATCTCTGACGCCAATTATACTTCCGCTTGGAAGATTTTATTTGATCGCTATCAAAACAAGCGCTTGCTTGTTAACACAAACCTTAACTTACTAACCTCATTACCTACTATGCAGACGGAATCAGCAGAAGAATTGAAAAGGCTGTGGATGTCGGCTGTCGGATGTGCTCGACACCTCAGTTCTCGAATCGACCGAAACATTTGTAGGTTTTAAGGGCTGAACAGATTTCGAATTTACTCCTTGATTTCTCGAGACATCTTTAAGTAGACGATTATTCAAGAAATCAGAAATGGAAAATAAAAAATAAAATAGTTATTGACATGAGTCTTGACGATAAGAACAAAATGAAATTACGAATTGTAATAAATATAATTTTAATTTGTTTCAAAGAAAAAAAATACAAAATAATATAATAAACTTGTTGTTGTTATTATTACACAACTGGCTCAGAGTAAGACGGCTGTCGTGTTCCCAACCATTAAGACGAACCCGTGCTTCTGGGGACGTAGGCCTGCCGGCAATTTATCGTGTCCCCTGATAGGATTGGCACGATATACATCATCTGGAAGGACTGTAGGTCATATCCATGAGTTGCCCACATAATAGATCCTGGGCCATGAAAGTCGTTAATAATTAATTCTTGCGAGCAGCCAAAATAGTGGGGCACGCGTGTTTTTTCAGGTACTCCAAATCAAGCATACATCATTACCCCAAATATTGAAGCTATCAAGGCGCTAGAGGGACTTGAACGACCAGTCGATCAATGGGATAATTAGCTAGTGTTTATCACCGTCAAAAGTTGGATCCCATAACGCGAAAAGACTGGGAGTCTTCTATTAGCAAGGATACGGAACTCACAAACCTCGAAATTCTGTCATCATTTCTACTGAACTGCATTAACACTTTGGAAGCTGTTGGTGCATGTAATCAAAAACAGAAATATTCATTTCAAAATTCTTTCAATAAATTGCAAAATAAGCCAGCAGCCTGGAAAGCCAATACTGTAACAGCGGGAAGGTGAGTAGGTTGCTCAGGGAAACACCTTCTCTTATACTGCCCTGATTTCAGACAAAAAACAGTTTTGCAGCGAAGAGAATTTGTTTCGAAATTTTTTTATAAACTAAAATTTTATTTATAACTACTTTCCTTGGAAAATTGATAAATTTCTATATAACTGCAATAAACTAGAGTTGAACATCATTCTTGCATCTCCTAAAAAAAAAAAACCAGTTTAAACAAACCGCATATCCTTCAGGATATTCCTATAGGACATTCAAATAAAGGTATCCACAAAAATCCAGCTTAGTCGAATTTTTTCCGTAGTCTTGCCGTTTTTCTATCTATTTTTGCTGGGCAATAAATATTTGAAGACAGTGCAATTGTAAAAAAAAAAAAGTTTTGTATTACTCGAATGCAGAGCTGCGATTTCTTTAGTATAAATATACGAAAAAATATACTACTCATCGGAAAAATTATGTACATAGATAAAGTTGCGAAAAGCTTGTTAGTTCCATGTGAAAACATTAAACGGAAATCCTCAACAAATTACAAATAAAAACAAAACAAGGGTCAGCCGAAAAAGGAAAACAATATATGTATGTTGAATCCGTTTGATCTTTTATGGCCTGAAGGAAAGCAATTTCTTCTGCAGAACTAAAGGGATTCAATCTGTAAAGCATTTAATAACAGAAAGTAGAAAAAGCTTCTACGTAAATCTGATGAATTATTGAAATCTTAAAGGCGAAAGTCTTAATTTTAAAATTCATGTAACATGAATGAAATTTTAAATTATTAAATTTCCCCTATTTTTTATTTATATTTAAAATAATAATTTTATTTAAAATAAATAATCCTAGTTGGTAGGTACTTTCTCTGCAAAACTATAATAATTCAAAAACTCTACGTTTTCTTAAACGGACAAATAAAGATTGATTTTAGTTGGAGTATTTTTAGTCAAGTTTTTGCGAGTACCAGCTTTAATGTTATTTTTTAGTTTTTGTAGTTCTTTAAAGATCGCTGTCAAACATATGGTGAGAGAGCTTTCACTAAATTTTCTATATATATTTCTATTAATGTTACGCCTGGCCACATCTCTGCATGCTCTTCCAAAGGGCTTAGAATATCCGGAGAATCATTTACGCTGACTACTTCCTCCCTCCCTCTACGTGAAATTAACACACTATTTTACTAATGCGTTGTAGTAGGCTATGTAGTTGTGTTATATTGTAAACTTATAAACATAATGCTCTCTAAGATAAAACCTTTTCTTTGTTTACTTTAATAATAATGTCTATATTATTGAATTAAATCCTTGTTGATGACCATGAAAAGTGGCACAGCCTTAGCAATTCAATGCAGTGTTGCAAATAACAAAAAGTAAATGTAAAATTTAAAAGTGATATTATGAAGAATAATTGATAAAAATGTCATTGATATGAAGTGAAAAAAAAAATGTAATAAATTTTGTGAAATTTGATATGAAAAATTATGTCCTTTTGATTGAAAACTGTTCCTTTTGATGTGGACTTCGTTCCTCTTGAATTTATCAATATTCCACTTGATTTCAATATTGTTGCAGTAGAGTTTAAAATCGTTCCTGGTAAATGTAAAATTGTTTTGTGAATGATATTCCACTTCAATTGAACAATGATCTACTTGATTCGGAATCTGCTACGCTTGTGTTGAAAACTGTATATATCCGTCTCCTTAGTTACAATGAGTCGAATATTATAAAAATATCATATGAATTTTTTGTTATACTTCAAATGATGTGAGCTTATGCCAGAATACAATACTTAAGAACACTAAGAAAATATAAAATGACTGCATGACATCCGTTTGCTCGTTGGGGTGTGGGCTGGATCTGGATAACCCTCTGACCAGCATCAAATTTGATGCGATGGTACCAGAGCTTCGTTTAGGGTGTCGCTTCTCTGCTAGTTTTCTTGTAAGGGAATCGAGTAGTGAGGGAAGTTTCTTATTGAGCCTTCCCCGGATCGCTCTAAAAAATTTTCACGAATGAGGGAGCCGGGGTGGCCATTTACCTTCCTGAACCTGATATTAGGACGGAGTACTCACTTGAAAGAAACCCTACTGCCTTCCAGGTTGAAGTTTTCGCCATCGCAATAGCAAGGAAGATAGCCCTTAATATAGAGATCAAGGGAAAGGACATTGCTATCCTTTCTGATAGCTCTGAGTGGTTCTCGGATAACACTTCAGTTACTGTGGGACTGTAGGTCGTCTGTGGATAAGTTGTGTATCCACAACAAGGTGTCACTTCTGTGGGTTCCTGGTTACATGGGGATCATGATGAATTAAAGGGCTGAGCCTTCCTCGGATCGGAACCCACCATAGGCATTGCCACCTCGTGTATCGGGTCTCTCATCAAAGCGGATGTTCATAGAAAGCATCAGCAGAGATGGGAGAAGTTGAGAGCTTGCAGGTGCGTAAAGCTTTTTCTTGATGGGCCTACTAGGAATATCTCTGATTTTCTCATGCGCCTTGTAAGGAAACAATGTAGAACTGGGGTTGGTATCATCACTAGCCACAGCTCTCTTCACGCTCATCTAACAAGGATCGGAGTTGGTGATAGCCCTGAGTGTCTGTTCTAACTGGAAGGAGAGCTTGAGACAACCGAACACTTTTTGTGTGCTTGTCCGGCCTTCGCCCGGATCAGACTGGATACACCGTAGAGGAGTTGAAGAATCTTCCTCACCAAGATGCGCTTCATTAAGAGGGCAGGAAGTTTTTTGGTGATAGGGCCTCTAGCAGGAAAGCACAATGGGCCGTTTTGGCCTTCGTGCTTGAGATTTTTCGTCCCCCTGCTTTAAAAAAACCACAAAGGGCGGGGGGGGGGGGGGTGGTTCGAGATGTTATCTTAAGTCAAATCTCAAATAAGGCCGAAATTTGTTCAGCAAGTAAGAGGCAGTTAGGAGTTGGAGGTCCACGTACATTGGAAAAATATAAAAGTACGTAGGAATCTACCTACCTATTATTAGAGCATGGCAATTGGCAATATTAATATAGATAAAAAATGACATCCCTTGTACATAAGTCGACGATTCAGGTAAGTGTTATTATTCTACCGATGAAACCATAACAGATAACTCAATCCGCCAGGCCATTCTACTGAAGGAGCGCAAGATAAAATTGTGATTGTAGTGCTTATTTGAAGGTCATTTAAAAGTACAATACTTGAAACGTTACCGAAAAACCATAAAGTAATGGAAACTCAGTTCCGTTACGCAATAAAAATGTGGTCGAGCCGGGGGGGGGGGGGGGTGGTTTCGAAAGGAATGTTTTGAGATAAAAATTGTAGCTCGATATTTTCAGCATGGTATATCGTGCAATTCAGATGTGTAGTTAATGTCAAATCTGTTTATTTGATATTGGTTGTGGCTACATCAGGGAGTCATTATTTGTACCAATTCAATTAAAGGCTGAGATACAATAGACGTAGACGTAAGTACATTTACTTACTTAAAGCGAACCCGGCTTTAAATATAACAGGCGTACCTACACAAATTAACTCTAACTCGTGTGAGAGGAACTTTCGTTATGTTCAAAAGTCAAATTACAGTCAGTAAAGGTGCGGTAAGAATCGCTCATTCCGTAAGAACGCGATGTGTCAAACAATTAAATTGTTCATCTTTTAAAAAAAAAAAATTTGTAAAAAATGTTCAAAATAAAAATGTTTTACATTAATTTAATTTAATTTGATTTGCGACGTGTTTCGCCTTCTTAGGGCATTATCAAGCAACTGAAAAGCAGATCGTTAGCTAAATCTGTCTATCGCAATATTTTGGAATTTGAATTTTACTGTACCGGTTATTATAAATCCATACATACGAGGGGGCTATTAGTCATGAAATCTAAACAAAAAGGAACCTTTACGAATTTCATTATTATAATGTAATATATATCGTATTTATGTTGGACTTTTCCACTATCCACGTTTTTTAAAAAATTACTTTTACATAGAATAGAAAAGTTAAAGATAACAACTTAATTGTTACAAAAGCAGATAAAGGAAATAGTTTAGTTTTATTGGAAAAGAACGTTTACAGTGAAAAAATGGAAGATTGCTTTTCAAAAATGAACCTCGCAAATATAAAAAATGTAACAAACATATTAAATATAGCTGTTAAAATGTGATGTCTTGTGCTTCGCTGAAAACTAGACTGACAGCTGACGTCCTGAAAACAAGAAAATCTGAAATGCTCAATTTTCTGAACTTTACCCAATTTCGTTGTTCCTCTTACAGAATCGAAATTGTGTACGTTCATAAATTAGAGCTTTGTTGATGACTACTCAATGGTCACCTGTAATGAAACGATGAGTTGACTTTCTAATGTTTACGCACTAGTGTAACTTCCTATAAGTTACTGCTAGTGTACACGTCTCTTGTGAAATAGTAACTCAAACACACTGAATCTGCAGCGTGTGGACTATAACAACGAGATTTTAATAATCCACCCAGAAACTGCCACGTCTGGGTGATGCGTGTGGTCTATAACAACGAGATTGAAATGATCCACCTCAAAACTGCCACGTCTGGGCGATGCGTGTAGCTTCCAATAAGCTCTCACGATACCAATGCCTACTGTCTAGTGTCAAACAACGTAGAAACCTAAAATGAAAACGATGGCCGAGCACAATCACACTTAGATGGCGGTAGTGTAGCGGTAAATGAAACAATCATCCGGTTATTCATTCATTTAGATTTATTGAGCAAAAATTAGACTAGTAAAAAATATCTTCATAGAAAACTAACTTAATTGCAATTCAATTTAACTATTATATATTTTTTCTAATTCTACTCAAACTTCTTAACAAGACTTATATTACTATTTAAAATTCCTTTCTATGTTTTGTAATTTAATTAATGCTGAAAATAAAAATTATTGTTATCTGTCAATCGTGAATCAATTCTCATGTGGTGTAAAGGTGACCCGTGTGGGCACAGTTTTATACCTTGATGAATTGATTAATTGACGAAAATTTATGAACAAACAACTGAAAACTCAAGAGAATTATATTCAATAAATTTGTAGTATTTGGTGATGTTATTTTGTGTAATATGTCCACTACAAAATTGGCATGCAATCTTACACTTTAATACCCGTCACCTAACCAAAGATTTATATGAAAACAAAAAAAATGCCTTGAATTCACTGTAATGTCAAAGAAAACCACGTCAAGATTGACTAACTCCCGAATTCCACTGGAAAACAAATTCTTTCAAAAAAAAAAGGCAAAAAAGGAAAATAAACTAAAAAATGATAGAACTACTTTAATTTTGAAGAACGAAAAAAAACTGACTTTAAAAGAAAATAAAAAAATAAATGATGAAACCAAAGAAAAAAAACTCTAAGTGAAATTACTAATGAAAGATATAAAAACCGAAGAAAAACAACAAGTCCAAAAATATATTACTAGGCACTGATGGTAAATTGCAAATTTGAGGATACTATGTCTTATATAACATGTGTACTCTCTTTGACAATTTGTTGAAAATAGAAGACAGAATGAACAAATGGCCTCCTTTTTATAGAAAAAATCGTTCCATTTTCGCTGTCTATAAAGTGAAATATTCGAACATTTCACTGAAAATGACAAAAAGTTGAATTTTTCTTGTTGCCAATCGATAGCAAATTTAACGATCTAAATTTTGATACCTTTGTCGTAAAAATTGATTGTCAATTTGATGATTTTAATCAATTTTAGTAATTTATGGAACATTTGCTATAAAAATGTCGATTCGTTACGTTTCATTTCGATGTAGTAGACTTTCCTGTCATTTGTAATAATTTTTTGTCTTCTTCCCACTGTGAGTCTCTTTCGCACTCATTGTGGGAAATGTATAACTAAAAAATCGCGAATATCGCGTTTCCCGTGGAAAATATCGCGAAACGAATGCGACCATTGACATCACGGTTCGATTTTACGTGATTTTGATACGTCAAACGTCGCGGTAGTATGGAGTTTTCGTTGTTTTGACACTTTCGCGTCAAGTTTATTTTTAATGTGTTTTTAAGTGATTTTTAGTGTTTTTCAGGTATTTTCCTTCACTGAGGATATTGCTTAGCAACAGGTAATTATATCTATTTATTTACTTGGTGAATTTAGTGTTTAATTTTGTAATCATGCGATTTTGTGAGAATTTGTGGACAAATGTCAGGTGAGTGTTTATCTAGCAAATTTCACCTTATTTGCCCACAAATATTGAACATAATTCTTTTAATTATGTAATTTGTCGTGTTCATTAATGTTTTATATACTTAATGGGGAACAGGAATTCATTCATGTTTTTTCATGTATCCAAATTTCCATGGCATTGTTGTTGTACATATGTACATACAACACTGCTTTTAGTTCATGTCAATGACCTTATTATTATTATTATAATAAAATTCTTGATTTATTTTGTTTTTAATTCATTTCTTTATTTGGTTTCGGATTTTCGCGGGAGTTTTTTCACCTGTGCAGTCTCTAGGTGCAGGTAATATTTTTATGTATATTTGTTTTTAAATCTTTATTGATTGTCCCCCTTTTCTTTTAGGTTCGCTGAACAATAGCATATCCAATTTATAACGAAAAAGATAAATTCTCTTTGAAAGTAAATAAACCCTCTGCTCCCATAGTATATGGTGTAATCAAACTATATAAACCAGGTGCGCCAACAAAATCAGTATCGTCTTCTTACAATGCACATTCACAAATATTGGGAAAAAGTAAAGCACAATGTTACCTAAATTATTAAATTTTGATAACAAATACTCAATTAAGAATAGTACTGATCTCATTAGCAAAATTAATAATTTGAATTTACCATTAAATGCAAAGCTTGTGTCGTTTGATGTTTGTAATTTGTAATTCCGTTAAAAAAAACTAAGGACTTACTTATATGCTAAAGTTGAAGAAAGATCGTGGAAAGGGATAAATCATTACATATTAAACAGCTGATTGAGATATGTTTAGACCAAAATTACTTTTATTACTTTTATTTTAACGAAAATTTCTATATTCAAATGGATGGATGGTTTAACCATGAGTGCTTCCTTATCACCTTTAATGCCTGAATTCTATATGAATAAAAGAGAATAAAAAATTTTCATTCAGTAATTTAGTTTATAATGTATTGCCCTGGCATCGTTATGTTTTTTGTGTATGGACGGACTCTGAGCGACAGTTGAATATGTTTTTAAACAAAATTTTAAATACTATTGACGATAATGTACAGTTTACTTTAGAGCATGGTAACGATAATTTAAATTTCCTTGACCTTAACATTAAAATTATTAATAACAAATTCGAATATGATATATTTAGTAAACCTACTTGCACAAATGTTGTAATTCCTAATAATTCTCAACATTAAAAAATCATCCTTTCATTCGATGCTGGACAGATTGCTTAAGATTCCTATGAGTACAATTAATTTTAAACGGGAACTCGAAACAATAGTAAAAATTGCAATGAAGAACGGGTATTCACAAAATTTAATTTATAAAATGTTAAGGTCAAAAAACAAAAAAATATGCACTCAACCTTGTTTACCCACAAAGGTCACAAGATATGAAAATTTGGAAAAAAAGTTCCATATTTAAAGGAAACTTCGAATAAAATCAAATCAATATTAAAACAATATAACTTTTCACCAGCTTTTTATAATAAAAAAACTTTAAAATTCTTTTTCATTAACAACAAACCAAAACCGAAAGTTGATAAAATAGATAAGAGCGGAATTTATAGTATTGAGTATAGTCTATATTGGTAAAACAAAACGCTTATTAAAAATTAGATACAAGCAACACGTATCATCGGCACTCGATAATAGACCAACATCAGGCAAAAGCAAGCATATAGTTTATACTGATCCTACCACATCTTTAAATAAATTACAGCTTTAAAAAACGTGGATGGTGGAAAAGTCCAAGATAAATACGAAAAATATTACATTAATAATAAAATAAAAGTAGAGATTACTCTTTAGAATTTTTTACCGGGGTACTACTTTTATTTCTTCCTTCTTGGTGTAATATAGGAGTTTTGCTTCATATAATTCACACCCAGAATTTATTCTGAGTTTATATGAGAGGAGATCAATTTGATCTGTTTCAAGCATCTGCAGTAGGCAGAAAACCAAGCTGCACCGATGAGTGTAAGGTTTTCTGCTAACACGAAACGCTTCTTCGCCTTCCTTTTTCTTTTTTCAGCAGATTGCGGGCGAATACAGGTTCGATTCGTTTCAAATGAATCTGTTTTTTAAAAATTTTTTAATAAATTTTTTTTTCTATTTTTCTCAATTTTTTTCATTTTCTCATTTCTTTTCTTTGTTCTATTTTTTCATTTGTTTTTCAAGTCACCCAATTTCCCTATTTAGGACCTGTTAATGAGGCAAAACCAAGACTTGAAACTTGTCACCAAAAATGTGATGAAATAAGAAATTAAAAACATTTTTTTTTTTTGCTATATACCGGAAAATCCAAATAAATTCCTTCTTGAACAAACATTAATAATAAAATTCGTAAAGGTTCATTTTTGGTAAACGATCAGTAAGATTTCATGAATAATAGCCCCCTCTTATGTATGGATTTATAATGACCGTTACAGTAAAATTCAAATTCCAAATTATTACGATAGTCAACTTTTGCTAATGATCTGCTTTCCAGTTGCTTGATAATGCCCTAAGAAGGCGAACAAATTGTTGTAGAACAGTATTGCATGAGTTGTTATTTGGAATATTTTTTTGAAAAAAGAAGATTACCAAAGTATTCTACCTAGTGCTAAAAAAACATGAGTTTTATAAATTAAACTATTACTAAATGATTAAAAGTGCAATTTAAAAATTAAAATGGAATAAAAATGGTACTGCGAATTAATACAAAGCACATATCTTCGATTAAATCAACTTGGATTTGTTAATTTTTTCACTTTTACCACTTTTTAAAATTGAAAACATTAAATATCAAGAGAATAACTCTTACGGAATGTGATATATATTTAGGCTTAGAATATCAATCTCGTTCAATTTCGTAAAGTTATTTACGTCTATTGTAGCTCAGCCTGAAGCAGAAATATGTATTATTATGTAAATATCGTACAGCTACGATGATGAAACTTCCAAAATGTGCCGATCTCGAAACATTTTAAATGGATCTCGCGTTGCTGGAATTTATGACTTACGTAAGTTGATATAGTGATAAGAAAGTCTACATACATACATAGAAGAATAAACTGTTCAATTATCAAATTGCACCCTATAATTGGGAATTTTTAGTAGGGCAAAGAAATTTACGAGAATAACAACGGAGGAATCCTCGACATTTCATTGATAATTATCATCAACAATCAACGTAGCAAGGAACTTTTCATTTTCAAAAATTCCAAGTCTTTGCATTTTGCTAGAACTTAACGTTGTGGAAATATAACCATAAAGAAAACGCCAATAAACGGGATAAGCCAATAATTTAAATTCAATCCATTTAGAATTATTTTCAAATACTCAAAAGAAATGTTTAAAAAGGCCGATTTCAAAGGGTGAACTCTATCGAACACTGCGTAGTACTTCATAAACACATATGTCATCATAAATCAGTAATTAGCTAATGACTCATGACTAATGTTGATAAGTAAACAGAAATATTTCTTGAGTTAAGAAAAATCAACTGCAGCACTGTCAGATTATGTTTTGCATATTTTATTCTGAATAAGAAATTTTTTTATACTTAACTTGGAATGGAATAGAATTCGTATAAATTCTCTGTCACCTCAGATAAAAAAAACAATCTGAATTGAAATAATTTTATTTTTATTTACATCCGTTTGCTCAGGAGTTTATTCAAGATTCTTGCGGAGTAAAGACGTCTCCTCCATGAAGAATCACCTTAAATAATTTAATTGAGTGGTCAACATGTATTCAGGAGACTAATAAATTCTATTATTGGTCCCTAGGAATAAACCTGAAAGGCAATTATGCTCCGTTGAAGTGTTTTCGTCATTATTAGAATGTATGAAAACGAATTTCTTAACATTTGAGCTCAGTGTCGTAAATATGCCATCAAATAAGGATCTTGCTTAATTTTGTTTTTATTTATAATATTTTTGTGAAATGTGAATGTGGATGCGTTATATTTTTGGGTGGGGTTCTATGTAATAATATATATTCAAAATTTTAGCCTTCCTTTAGGTGTTGCACTTCAGGAGAGAAGGTTATCTCTGACTTTTGATGCAACTTTTGTTTGTGGATAATTTCTAATTTCTTTGACTTTTAATGTTTCTGGAAATTTTTGTTTTATTTTTATTTTTTTTACAATCTTGTTTTAATGAAATTATGTCATCGCCAATCCGTATTTTTATAACTTGTGAAGTCTTGTGTACTTAGTAAATTTATTAAAGACTGTACTTGTAGTGTATTACATCTTATCTGTCTCTATTAAGACTATTACGCTAGATTTTCAAATTTTTACTAAAACAAAACTTTTTTTCTATTTTTCAGGTGCACCTTTGATAGCCATTGGAATGAAATAGGTATGTGCAAAACACAAATACATCTATATATAAACTTGCTTTCATATTAATTCAAATGGTATCATATCATTATATCAAATGGTATCAATACGTGCAAACAATTATTAGCTCATTCTTATAATTAGTCATTTAAGGTTCAGATTTGAAGTTTACTATAAACCCAAAAAAAAAAAGCTTTGTTGGTCCGATGGAAATCTTCAAAAATTTGGATTTTCTCCGACCTGTTTCCAAAGTATAATATTGAGCTATTTGGTTAATATCTCAATACGGATAACCCATCCATGCTTGACCTGCTGATAATGATTCTGTTAGCTTTTAAAATCAGCTTGGTTCTTCTTGTGTATCTCAGTGGAGGAGAAAATGAATGGTTTTACCGAACTATTACATTATCTTCAAGATAAATTTGCTCCAACTCACTCACGCAAAATCAGGGAAAATTGTTATGCTTGGTTTTCTGCACTGAATCAATTACTTATTGCTGAACAGGATTTTTTATATCACAGATATCATAGACAAACGACCACTGAAAGCCATGCGCACTATACAAATTGATTCGAAATTTGGTCAACTCTAGGGTACGGTTGGCCAAGGGGCGATACTTTCAGCAAAAGTTTGAATGCCAACTATCATTCAAAATCTTACGGAGAAACTTGCCTCATTGTACGGCAGAGATAAACCCCAGTATAACCTGGACTGTGACTTACTTAACTCCCATTTCACTTCTACCCTATCCTTTCCTCACGTAATTCTGGACAACTGAGTTTAAATCATTTCATGTTTCCCTCGAATGATCTGCCTCTTTTTTCTTTCAGATTTGTCGATGCCAGGGAGATTTGACAATTGGTGCCGTCAAATCTGATGCAGTGGGGTCAGATGATATTCCAATAGGTTTATTAGGCTTCGTTTGCCTCTGATAATACAAGATTCCGGTTGGAAAGTTGCTACAGTTGTACGTATGTCTAAGATCAATGCAGCTGAGGCTCCCTGTGATTTTTGACCAATTATCCTGTTAGTTGAGTTAGGACTTCATGCTAATTTCCTGGAAAAGTTGATGGTACAGCTAATATCTAATCACCTAGAAATCCTTAACTTATTAAGTCTTGCTAGTCCGGTTTTCGTTAGTCTCGTAGCTGTGCGACAGCCTTTCTGAATGTCACGTGTGTTGATGAGTGTTCTTGCCCTAATTGATTTCTCCAAAGCATTCGATATGGTCCATCATTACAATTTGCTTAGGGAGTTGGCATCAAACTTCCATTTTCACTCTTCTGCTGTGTTCTTAATCCGTAGCTTTCTCTCTAATAGATTTCAGCGGGTTACATTAAAGGATCGTGCTTACTGTGCTTTGCCTCTAAATTGTGGTGTCTCTCGAGGCTCTATTCTTGGTCCCTTGCTCTTTAGCCTGTATATAAATGACCTATCTAATATTTTTGAAAACTGAAAAGTTCACTTGTATGCCCATGATGTGCAAGTGGATCTAAGTCGACCAATAGGACTTGTGGAGGATTGTATCGACAGGCTGAATTCCGACTGGCGCAATATAGTACGCTGGGCTGATGATAATCTTTAGAATAGTTCAATAAAGAGAAGTTGTTAGTTAGTCTTAACAGAGTCAAGACTTTTATTCTGGTACCTGCTAGTCTTAGCTGCACTTCCACCCTATCTAGGCATCTGCTACTATAGCTGCGCCTATTTCCAATATTTCCAACCGGTGATATTTACGTTTTTTGCTATCCTTTTTGGTTTGTATTAGGCCCCACGTACAGTAAGTTTCTGAGATGACTGTTTTCATTATCGACAATGGCTTTGATGCGATAGCGTATCTAAGTCTCATTTAGTCGCTCGTCTTTAGTATTTTTTCAGACGTATTAGTGGAAGAAAAAATATGGTTTCGCACGACCGGGACTACAACAAATATTTTAGTTTTAAGTACCTACGTTATGATTAATTCAGTTTTAAAAAAGTGCACGTAACAAGGTTTTGAGTGTACCTTTTACTAAAAGGGGTATTCCACATCATCGTCGGGTAGCTTCTCAAGATGTTTCAATGAGCTTATGCACTTGATTAAAATTGTAGTGTTAATATGTATGCAATGAATAAAGTTTTCCTGGACAAATCGAAGTTGCAAAGCACAAAATTCTTCACTAAGGGTCAAATTTTGGTCGCGCGAAAATTAAATTTTGCGACAGCGCGATCGCGTGATCTTATCAGAAGCTTGCCACAGCAAATTTGAGTAGCGCGTCCTGTTCTGTTGCGCATTTCCGTGCGTGTTAACTGAAATATTCAAAAGCATGTATGTAATGCCAAAGTCGCGCGACAGCTGCCGCTCATGTGAAACGGCTCTTATTGACACTCGGATGGCAATGAACAGGTTAGGGATATTTATCGTTGATGAAAATTAGTACAATTGTGGAATACACGAAGTAACATGACCGCCCACTATCCCAGTCACATACAGTCCTTGCTCGGGCGCCAAATATATGTAACGTCTGTTGAATGAATGTAACGGGTAGTCAGGAAACGCTAGGACAAAGCTCTACGACGTTGGGGAATATTCTCACTTCAATAATAATTTTATACACTACTTAAATCTATGGTAAAATATTTCGAGTGTTCAACGCTTGAAATTACTTACTTGTACTTTATTCTGTCATTAGTATAACTAACACTACTACACTAGTATTCTTAACTATTGAAATTCGTTAATTGTACTTGTAGTTATATGTCAATTATATCACTAACACTAGTTTATTTAACTCGTCGTGCGAAATGCTTATAGCCCGGGTCAGTACGAAGAACGTACGGTTGCCCAGGGTATAGCCCACACGAAAGATGAGAGTACGAGTGCAAATGCTATTACTAAGCCCAGCACGAATAACGTACGATGGCCGTAGAATTAGCCATCACGAGCGAAGAAGCGGGGTAGAAGGTGCGTGTGAAGTGTTATTACTATGGCTAATACGACTTACGTACGGATGCCGCATGTATAACTAATACGGAGAAAAGCGAGACAGGTAATACGTGCGAATGCTAATACCAGGACCAGTACGAAAGACGCACGGATGCCGTAGGTATAACCAATACGGAAGAAAAGCAGGTCGATGCAAAACCTATTACTATGGTCCGTACGAATAGCGAACGTATGCCGTAGCTGTACCACCGCGGAAGAAAAACAGGTCAGGAATACGTGCGAATGATATTACTATGGCCAATACGAATAACGTAAGTATGCTGAAGATCTAGCCAGCATAGACAAGGTCAAATACTGAGACCAGGAGACGATGTGGTCAGTCGAGATGCTGGGAGGCAACTGACTGCGGTTCAACAATTTTTACTGTCCTACAACTGCGGCTCTAGCGCGACGCTTAATTTTATAGTTTCTCGCTGGTCGGTAGACTGCTGTAGTCGTCTCTACATATGGCACAGTCTAGGCTTAAGCCAGAGCTTAGCTAAGCCACGGGTGTGGCTTAAGCCCAGAACTTAAGCCTAGTCGGTTTCACAGTACTCAGTAAGCAGCAGCTTAGTTAAGCCGCAGATGATAATTTTTAAGTTGTCAGCACTGCTGTAATTGTGAATTTTTTTAAAGGAAAATTGCCATTGTGGACTAAAACCAAGCGAAAAGAAGACCTTTTTATTTACCAGTTTGTTCAGATTTTTATCTGGAAGGATATCAAATGCAAAATCATTGTTGCAGAATGTTTCGACAACGTAAACCATCATAGCCGAATGTTTCTACAGTCGGAGCCGAGAATAAAAATCAACATCATCCGATTTCTCGAAATCTTATAATTCTTATAATTTTTTCACAGGTCGCACCTTGGGATATTATATTATACATTTCTTCGTCGCTTATATCGTCTGCATCAGATAAATAACTCATGTTTGTCTTAAACTATTTAGTGTCTTCCTAAAACGTCAAATGCTGACACTAGCTGCCAGACAGTACTCAAAACTGCAAACTAGATAACTATTTTTCGCTTGGAAAATTTCACTTTACTTTAAAAGTATAACTTTTGAAATATTTACGTTCGTTTAATAGCAAAAATTATAATATTTAGGCAAAATATATATTTAGCAATAATTTCCTATCTGTTTCACAGCAAAATCAGAGGCTTAAGCCTTCGAGATGACGGGGTTAAGTTAAGCTTGCCTGAAGCCAGTGATATCATTTAATCCTTGATTGTGAAACTGAAATATTTATTAAGCCGTGGCTTAAGCCTTGACTGTGAAACCGGCCATTAGTGGCTGGTATCGGGCTGGTGGCTTGGACTGCTCTGCCGGTTAACTTTACTGGCGGTAGCTACACTGGTTTCTTGCTGATGTTGACTGACTGAGTCTACATCGACAACTGATCTTGCTGTCAATCAAGTCATACTCTCTTTAAAACTTTTATGAATAGAGATAAAAAATGTGAAAGCGCAAATTGCATACAACGAAACAGAATGGCAAATGTCTCATTTTCGTAAATAAATGATAAGGGGCGGAGTTTTCACATTTTACTCTCATAAAATGTTCCAGCATTTTTGTGAAAACCGGTTTTCATGAAATATGTTGTTTGTGTAATCCCATGATACTTGAACAGCTCGTGTTTCTGTTTACATTCGTTTTACTCTGAAAAGATTAAGTGGAGAAACTCATGCTGGATTCTCCAATATTTTCGGAAAAAATGAGAATTTTATTTGAGAGGAATTTTACATCTCCTTTCAGTACCTAGGCCAAAGCGAAATTTATCTTTCCCTTAAAAAATAGAGGTAGTGTGCCCTGATGTGCAATATTATGAATAGGTTGAAAGGATTTTGAGGGATTTAATAAGATTTTCTCGTTCGGGTAATCGTACGTTCTCTCGATTTTTGTTTTCAACTCATTGTCTCTGTTGCACTACAATAGTGCATAGCCAAGTTCTTTTCTCCCATTACTGCAAAATACGAAAGTATATGAAATTACTTGTTCCATTCTAAAAAACACAAAAAAATTTCCAATTTGCTCCACTGCTTTCTATCTTCTTATTAGGCAACCTTTGCTATGGTGTCGGGTGTTGCGCCAACCGAGAAGCGCAATCATCTGAGTGAGACATACGTTCTCTCTACTGGGGCTGGATTCTGTAACACGGAGATTTTGGGAATATGGCAGATGAGAATTTCGTTTTCTTAGAATTCGTAATTCCCTAATTCTCCATCCCAATTCACTAACATGGTTGGCAGACAATATAATTTTTCCACTTACTTTTCCATTTGGACAATTCAGTAGAGAATTCCCAAATTCTCCATTCCACTTGTTAATTCTCCGGTGTTTTGCAAGTGGAAAAGTAAGTGGAAAAATTGTATTGTCTGCTTTTGTTGCATTCTGTGAAGGTATCTAGGTACCTAGGAATTTCAAATTGAGTTAGGTATTTAGTGCATATCCTGGCTATATTTAAAAGAAACAAATTATGGAAATCCATGCAATACTTACAGAAGACCATGGATTTTGTGTCTCAAAGTACAAGCTAAAAATTATAAATCACGCGAAAAAGATAAATTTGATCGTCTTTCGGTACAGAAGAGATGTCGTATAATTTTTAAATATACACGGTAAAGCTTGTGTGTAGGATGAAATCGCTTCTACATTTTGTCCCCCAATGAAATATGTAATTGATTTTTGAAGCCGATAATCGGTTTTAGAAAAATTGGCCGCTTTTGAAACAAAAATTGACATATTTTCATCTCATCATTGCGAAGAACTGTTAAGTCCCGGAAATTCACTTCCCGTGACAAAAATGTTCACAACGGAGTACTAATGGATGTGAAACAAAGAACGGAAGTCATATATGCAAAATATGCCGGGGTATGTAATAAATAAACTTTGAATTTGAATTTGAATATACGAACTGGGGTATGGAACTAGTGCAAAAAAAAACGTTTTTCGGCGGTCAAAAGTCAGCCATCACGTTAAAACGATCAAAGACAAACTACACCACTCGATTACCCTCTCCTCCCTCTTTAATTTGGTATCAAAAATGACGAAGTTTGGACAACCCCTTATGAAGGGTGGTACGACCTCCAACCCCCAAAACACATTCCCCTCAAATTGTTTCACCTATATTTTTGCACTATAAACCCTTAATCCATCAGAGAAAACCCCAATACTCTACAGCCCTCCCACACAGAGTTAGGCGCCCGTCAATATTGCGACAACAAAGTTTACCTCCGAGGCCCCTCAAATCGGCAAATTACCGTTAATCGAAATAAAATATAGCCTATAATACCAATGCATACTGTAAGAGACGAAAAACTAATATTATACATTTTTGTATTACCTGCACGCGTAAACACTCCGCGGGTAGTCAGAGACCGAACGCAGGCTACTCACTGAATCTAAAAAGATAAAAATAAATACACATAAGCCGATGTATCAAGTATTATATACGACCAGTTCACTTACGGACATTAATCGCACACTCATATACACACGTTTGGCATTTAAAAATGTTCCTTCATTCAAAATTACTCCGCCTAGCATGCAAGGAGAAAACCCTTCCTGCATCTGTGCCAGGATAAAAACTAACACAAAATTCAAATAAGGGTAGAACGGTAGAAAACCGTACCTCGCTCTCTCGAAACTAAATACACTCTCTATGCAGTCATCTTCCTTTCAAATAAACAAAACTTAAGTGGTGAAAACCCAACCACTCATCTGAGCATGGAGTAAACCATCAACACACACATATGACTGAGTATAGGAGAAAACCGTACCGTATACTCACCTAAAATTGTCTATTAAAAATGGTTTCACTATTAACGGATTTTTGCGCACATGTAACTTAGAGATATTACTCATAAATTCCTGAACACTGAATGAATATCTTCTCGAGATTTCATCCTGCCTCAGTGCATGATACCGAAAATAACAGGTTTCTACCTTCCTTTAGGTATTTGCAACAGCAATACCACCCAACATAAAACAACTCCACGTTTCCTTTCCGCACTCTCCTGCTATATCCTTAAATATTTTGGTAAGGAAAAGAAGAAATCCACGACGCAGAGCGAAACATTCTACCGCATGCACATGCCTACCCAAATTCCTAGAAGGATACATAATTAGGGAGCAGTAAAGAAAAGGAAATTAGGAATATGGGCAACTATTCTGATATTTAAAAAAAAGAACAAAATTGTGCAAAATGAAGAAAATATTTATTTTCTTATTTCTGCCTTTCAATACGTAATTACCAAAGTGAATTCTTATTTTTTTTTATTGGGCTTACAGATCCTGAGCTTACCCCTGCGAATTATTGCATCTCCTGATATGGTCCTTATTTTTTTTTTAATTTCTGTTGATCATCTCCCATTTCTACCCCGCACTCTCCCCGCCACATTTCCTCCACCTATCTTGTTCGCCCTGAGCGACACAGACATTCTCCTTTCGTCTCCTTCTTTCCATTCTCTCGTTATCCCGGAAAAACTCGAGAAAACCTACCCTCCTACATTCCTCAAAAACTACCCCTACAAAAAAATAATTTCAATTTATTTCGACATTGGAAAGTAATAGGCAGATGTTCCTCAAATATGAACAAAATCCAACCCCCTACAATAAAAAGCGATACCCTTAACCGTTCCAGGCGATTCGCACATTTTCACATTTCTTACGTTTTCCCTAATTGTCCAACCATGTTAGTGAATTGGGAATGGAGAATTAGGGAATTAGGAATTCTAAGAAAACGAAATTCTCATCTTCAAAATTCCCAAATTCTCCGTGTTACAGAATCCGGCCCCTGGTAGTTTGTGGAGAAGCGATTATCAGTGCATCTTCACGTGAATATTTTATATGGTAGGGAGTGCGAAGCTACGAAATTTACGTTGATTTGAATTTACCATTTACTAACGAGATCAAATGGGGCTAGCATATTCCACCATAGGTCTTCGAAAAATCAAGTCAAGTAGTTTCGTTAATGTGCGATGACCCAAGATCCTTAGATTATCTTATAACGAAACTCAAGGTCGATTAGGTATTGCTAAGAAAGGAATCAATGCGATCCTTAACAGATATACGTGAATTGAGATTAACAGTATATATTAACTCTTTTCCCCTTGATTATAAAGATGAGTTGAATCAGAAGTCTCTATGCACACAAACGAGTATTCACTTTTCATATCGGTTCATATCTCTTATAGGACTATATGTCCATTTTGTTGCCCATATACAGACCTCTAATATGTACTCTAAAGTCTAGGGTATGCTAGTAAACGAAAGGCAAGAATCGTAAACTTTTGGTCAATCAACCTACTAAGGCTCATTATTCGATTCTCATCAGTTTATTTTTTTTTCGTCAGGATGTCGGTAGCTTTCATTCATTCGAATCTGACCAAAGAGCACTCAATATTTAGCTCAAGAATAGCATTTTATTTATTATTTATTGAAATAAACAATTGCAATACTCCGTTGCGTCTATTTGTATAATTACATGAGGTCAGTGCCAATTATGTTACACACACACTGACACCTATTCTAAAACATAAAACTGTTAGCTGATTAACAAACAATAAATATTTGTGCCTCATTATGATGGAATTAGCTTATGAAGATTTGCTCTGCTAAACTACTTAAAATGATTTTATTGTGTTGCCTTGGAAAGACTTTGCAGGTCACGTCCATGTTCTGTCCTTCTATAAAACTCACTCTGCCTTTCTGTATACATACCTACCTACAATTGAGTAGGAAGAAGCCGCTAAGCAATTCATCTAGTAGAATGGGAACACTAAAAGAATTTTGTATACGATGTAAGCAACTCGCTGCCGTTGAACTAGTTGTAGTAATTTAAATTGTTTTTGATTTGGTATTAAAATTTTAGTTTAATCTAACTGAAAGGTATTTTTCAACGAAGTAGAGAAAAGAGATATTCAACTGATAAATTTGATCATCGGTATTCGTCATTTGAAAAATATCATAGCAGAGAAGAATCACACATTCCTGCAAGTGAAATGATTTGCTTAATCTCTTATAATCGTGATAAGCCGTCCGTGAGGTTTAA
This sequence comes from Dioctria linearis, assembly GCA_963930735.1. Classification (NCBI taxonomy): domain Eukaryota; kingdom Metazoa; phylum Arthropoda; class Insecta; order Diptera; family Asilidae; genus Dioctria; species Dioctria linearis. The sequence continues at coordinate 235,625,095 of OZ005741.1, forward strand.
TTACGATACAGTTGAAAATAATAAAAATAAATGTTCGACCTTCCTCTTATGCAATTTATTACTGTTCTGTACAAGATCTTCCACACTGTGAAATATTCGGGACGCGGAACCGAACACTCTGTATTTACAAAAATTTTAATGACATTGATTTGAAATGTTCAGAAAAATATTAGAAATTCTTCAGTTGAAATGAAGGCTGGCTTAAACTTTTAAACAGTATTGAGTTAAAATTTTTTTTTATTATTTTCCATACATAGGTAAATGAGACCAGAGCTATTTATGTAAAACAAGATATATATGTCTACTTTTAATATTACTACTACTAACAAAACCCTTTTACCACAAAAAGTAATCTTGTCACCAAACAACATGAAAGTAAAATGGAAGGATCTATTATTCAAGCACCCAAAAATTTAACGAATCCTGCAAGTAGTTTATTTTATATAAATTAATTTGTCATACGTCATCCAGCCAAAAAATGGGTGATGAGATTAGTTTTTATTCGGTTTAGTTAACAAAAGTTTTTCGAGGTGACAACAACATATTTTGTGTTTTAAATGAAACCATTTTCAAATCAAACAAAACCATTTTCAAAATAAGCGAAACTATTTTTACATTAAAAGAAACGCTTTTCGCATCCAATAAAACCTTTTTCGCGTGGAATGAAATTTTTCTTAACTGAAATGAAATTTTTTCCAGTTTCAAAGAGTTCCATTTCTTTTGAAAAAAAGTCTCATTCCACGCGAAACAGGTTTCATTCCATGTGAAAAGAATTTTATTTAATGTAAAAATAGTTTCGTTCAATGTGAAAATGGCTTTATTTAATTCAAAAATGCACATCGAACTTTTTTTTTTATATAAATATATATAACTAAATCAAGAAAAAAGCTAGAATCGGTCTAACACCAATCCTAGATGAATACCGGTATGTAATTTCATATGGTCACCTATCTGTACAAGTTTGATTCTTGAAGTAGTTTTTCGCATTTATTTTTCGAACAGTTCGTTGGACAGTAAAAATGATTATAACCTATTTCATAGGATTTCATATTTTGATGAACTTTTCAGTACAATAAAAATGTCTAGGACTGATTATTTCACACATTGACATTAAAAAAAAAGAGAATTTAAGTTCGAATGGGAACAAATCGCTGTTGGCGTTGCCATACAAAAATTTCGTTTTTCACTATATATTTGGATAATGCCTGAGAACGCACCGACCTAGAGAGCTGAAACTTTGTAAAAGCCGTTTTCATAAACATGTAAACTCTTATTTTAAAAATGGGCTAAATCGGGAAACCCCTTCTTGGTACTGCCATATACAAATTTAGGATTTTTGCGCATACCAGGCGTTTTTATTGTGCTGTAATTGGTTATAACAATTTTTACTGTTCGACGAACTGTTCTAGAAATACATTCGAAAAACGACTTCAAAAATCAAAATTACAGAGATGGGTGACCATAAGAAATTTCATACGCGCATAAGTATTTGGGAATCGTCCTCGATTCCAAGATGAACTGGAAGGCTAATCTAGAAGAACGCGTAAAGAAGGCCAGTGTGGCCTTCTACACGTGCAAGAGAATATTTGGCGGAAACTGGGGACTTAAATCCAGGGTGGTACGTTGGATGTACGCAGCCATAGTTTGGCCCATCCTATCCTACGGCTCGACGGTCTGGTGGACGGCACTGACGAGGAAATGTAACCTGGATGTGCTGTAAAAATTCCAGAGAGCCGCTTATGTGGGAATAAGTGGATGTCTGCGTCCTGGAGGTCATGCTTGAGTTATTGCCGCTGGACCTTTATTGTAGAGGTTTGGTGGCAATCAGCGCTATCCGGCCGATGGCGCGGGGTTGGTGGATAAAGAAGGGTTTTGGGCACTCCAATATACGCCAGAACATAGAAGACTGTAGTGATTGCAGTGAAGAAACAGATTACTAAGTACCCATCTTGTCTTTTGGCAGTGGCGGATACAGCTAGGCGCGCGCCCCTCCCTGAAGACCACAAAAAATTGCAGTAGATCTTCTGAATTCTTCTACTGCACTTTTTGCAAAACACATAAAAATTTCTGGAAACGTTCAATTTGAAGCAGAACTTATTCGGGTAAAAGCGATGGGAGATTTGTTTTAATTGAAAACACAACGGCAAACAAATTATTGTATATTGATGTAGTGAGTTATTACATTTAAAGCAAGACATTTATTTTGGAAAGACAGTTTTATTATTTCGTAAAATGCAATAGTAAAATATTTAACTAAAACCTTAAACAAAAAAGAATTAAATGCTGATTGGGAATTTCTAAATCAGAATAGAGAATTCTTGGCATGTGTGAATCGCTCTTGGTTTAACGATAAGTAATTATTATTATATATTATAAATATTATATATTATTCATGCCTAGATTCGAAACAAGTCGACACGACTGCACAGAACACCTAGAAGTCCAATATCCGGAGAGAAAAACTTCCTTTTGATCAGAATGTTGTGGCAAGTCGCAAAGATAACAAAGGCTTCTGGTCCCCGGTCAAGACCATCAAACGAGATGGCTTGATTATATCATTCATCTCCTCACGTTCCCTAATTCGTTTCCCTATCACCATCTTGCCATGCTGTGCTTTGCATCATAAGGTATCCCCGTAACTTGCCTTAATAATATATAAAAAAATCAAACTTTCTTGATTTTAGTAGAGGCAAAGTACGTATCCTTTAATTTCTGTATTTTGCAAAGTTACAATTTATGATTAATTCATCAATTTGAACAATATGTGTTTCCTATTTTTACTAACTACAATGGGTGATACGAAAGTTTTACACTTCCATTATTTACAAACCAAAACAAAATAAATAATTTAATTTAAGGCCTTGTTTGACTTCGCGAGTGGCAGAAGTTGAACGTTGAGAAACTTTCTTCGTTCCGAGTGGTAGCCACTCACTTATCTGATCGACACGTATCTTAATGATAAATTTTATATTTGACGAGTGGTGGCGAGTGTCTTCGAACTTTTGAACCGTTTCCTGCTTATACTGTTTTTGAACCAAAGTTGCCCTCCCTCACAAGAATCCTGGATCCGCCCCTGACTTTTGGTGGGGAGTCAATTTAATGATGCCCACCAGGAGTGACTGGGAGGATAAGGAGGTGATCGTAACATCCGATATTTCTATTTTTACTGATGGTTCCAAGACAAGTGCGGAGATCTTCAGTTGTACGAGTCTTATAGACTGCCTGACAAATGCAGTGCTTTTCAGGCAGAGCTCGCAGCGATTTACCAGGCGGCAATATTGGTATCCATGTGCAGAGAGCCCGCACGGCACATCTGCATATATGCTGATAGCCAAGCTGCTATCAAGGCGCTGGATTCTGTGCTGTAAAATCAAATTGCTGCAGCTATGCAAGACCTGCCCTTGAGGGATTGTCTATAAGGCACTAGTAGCCATATGCTAGGTACCTGGCCATAAGGGTATCTCAGGCAACGAGATGGCTGATGAGTTGGCTAAACAGGGCTCCGAATTGGATAGCTTATACGAGGATCGGAGCTCTCAAAGAAGAAATCATCAGAGTCGCCTATCAAAGGCAAGCCTCCGGTGGACCAGTAGGGATACCTGCAGTATCGCGAGGCAATTGTGATCTGTATATGACAGGGAAAGGACAAGGGAACTTCTTAATGGTAGCAGAACAAATACAGGAAGCTAGTAGGGGCCATAGCAGGTCACTGGGCTTATAGGGACCACGCTAGAGGACTGGGTATAGCGGCGAGCGATTTCTGCAGGAGCTGTAAGGCCTCGGAGGAAATTGAATCGTGCAACACGTGCCTTGCGAGTGCCCCGCATTGATGAATAAAAGAGGTAGGCTATTGGGTAGCTACTTCTTTTCAAGTCTGGGGATCTGCAAAGTCTATAATTTAGATGTATCTTGAGTTTTCTGAGAGAAGCAGGATGTATCTAGGTTAAATTCATTGCTAATATATGTATATATATAATATATATATATATATATAAAAAAAGTTGAAATAAACGAACAGAGGAAGAAATATAGAATTAGCTTATAACCCCGAGAAGACAAGGAGAAGAAAAAAAAACAAAACAATCTACTCACATTACAATTAATTTGTCGTAAATTTACTTACTTGTCAATCTCCCGGCGATGAAGCGCTGGTGACTAACGCTGTGAAAACAAATCAACAACAAAAAAATACGGACAAAAAGATAAGAAATTTCTCCTGCTTGCTCTTGGGTTTTTTTTCTTTTCTCTCCTATCAGTAGATTTTGCTGGTTTCTCCTCCGTTCCGCTGTCAAGCTCCGACGATGATTTTGGATGATGTTTAAACCCCAAGAAAATCTTTGGGCGCTCTAGGAGGCGCCAGGTTCGGCCCTATCGATGCTGCGCAAACTTCACTGGCCGATTTCTGTACTTTTGTTTCTTTGTTACTTTGTCCTTTCCCTCCGGCACTGATCCACGCCGTGCAGGCCAAAGACTGTCACCTAATATCTGTACTCAAAGCCAACAGAAAGAAGAAACCTCACTAAATAAATTTTCCCGGCAATGAACAAGTAATCACACCTCACCTTAGATTATCCAAAATTCCCTTCTTGAGGGCAGAAAAAAGAGTTTATGCCGTCACTCAGTAACTATCGAGTCACATCCACATCAAATTTAAAGATAAAAGAAAAAAAATGTAAACTTCTCGTATAAACGTTTCAATATTACGGCATGCACGCACAATTGCTCGATGCCCAGTCTTTATTTAAGGAAATATTATAGTCACTTCTGATTTGATTTTTTTTTTCAAATTCCGTAAGGGCGCACAAGACTCGAAAAACAAACACAAAACTGGACGAGCTCCCGCGGAAGATCTTTCTTCATCGAATTGCTTTACAAAGTGGGGTTTCGATCGCCACATACCGGAAAAAACGATATGAGGGAAAATTACCCAAGTCATTGCACCTTATCGGTCAGCACCTTTATTGGGGTGATCGGAAATGCTCGAATTACATTCTAGTTTTTTGTTTAAAAAAAACGTTAAGCGTGCGGTTTAATTTTATTGAGTGTCTCGAGCTTAATTTCCGCTTGGACTCAATTTATTGCCTTTTCCTTGCGAAGAAGAAATAAAATTTCTCTTTCCCATATGCATCTGCAGCAAAAAGAAGAAATTCATTGGACGTTTAACCAGTCTGGATTTAAAAAAAAAATGAGCTGCCCAATGCTGAGAGAATAAGCCCTCGTACCCCAAGAAGAGAATTAGATTTTCTTTACTTGCAACAAGAAAAATTATAGCCATTACAGTCAGGTTCGGAAGTTCCCATTCCAAAGAGGAATTCTCCGAGGCTGAGAGAAGACTACGGCTGTGGTCCAATCGCATAAATAAGGCCCAACGCGGGGACGCCCCACACCCTGAGATCAAAGAATCTCATGCTCTACCGACTGAGCTAGCCGGGCATAACTCTTACGAAAGATGATATGGTTACTCTGTAAGATCAATAGAGCGGCGATGATATGTGGTTATAAAACACAAGGAGAAATAAAAAGATAGGTTTTTGCTAGAAAGTCTTAGTATACTAATATTGAATTTTTTTATTCAAGGGAAGAAGTAAACAAAAAGTTAAGGGCGAGTTTATTGTCTAACTACTCTATATATATTACTCCTTTCTTTTGCGAGTTGTATACCGATATATATTTTATAAAATGATTTAGAATATTTAATTATGATTTAGGATGTTACTGGCGAATGTTGCTTGCGTGATAGACGCCAATAAACTTACCATCCATATTTTCCACTTCGTAGTTCACGTTACCATTCTTCTTTCGTATGCGAGCCTTGATGAACTTGTTGGCCAGTTTGACCGCGAACTTGTCTGCGGCCTTGCTCTGTACGAAATTCCGGACATAGACAATTTGCCCTGGTTTATAAGTTATCTGCCGCGTGCGAAGGTTATAGGTGTGAGCGTTTCTCTCGTAAGCTTCCCGGAGATGGTCTTTCACTCGCTCATGTACCAGTGGAATTCTGTAGTTACTTGGTAATACTTCGAAGTTACCTTCTGCCAAGCCATCAATTTGGCGGAGAAGACTGTATGTACCTCCATGTAAGATCATGTGATATCCGTAAAGTAAGAAATAGGGGGAAAGTTTGGTCGACTGATGCGTTGCATTACGCAAAGCGCAAGCCACATCACTTAGCTGGGAATCCCAGTTGGTATGTTCCTCTTGCACATACGACCTAATTGCTGCCACGATGGAGCGATTAACTCTCTCAGCTGCATTGGACTGTGGCGAATATCCTGCAGTTTTTGTGTGGCGAATGCCGAAACGTTCTATCATGCGAGCAAACTCTGTTGAGATAAATTGTGGCCCGTTATCAGTATGTATAATGTCGGGTACCTTGTAACAGTGAAATATATTTTCCTCCAGATATTCTATGAGTTGTTTAGTTTTAGCTTGGGGAAAAGCTTTTAGTAGTACAAATTTGGTAAACTGGTCCACGACGACTAGGATGGTGGTATTCCCGCGTTTACTTCTTGGAAGGGGTCCAATATAGTCAATATGCAATCTCTGCCATGGCCTTACTACCTCAATCTGGTTTCCCATTTTGGGCCTTAGCCTGCAATTTGGAGCTTTGGTTTGTTTGCAGACATCGCATTGTAAGATATAGGCGCGGACTTGTTGGCGCATGCCTGGCCAGAAATAATATCTTCGCAGTCTGTCGAGGGTTTTATGGATTCCGCCATGAGCTGCAGTAGAACTCTCGTGTTCCCTACTAATTAAATCTTTGGTCAGTCCTTGGGGAATCCAGAGTTTCCAACTGGGGATATCGGATAGATCATGATCACCACCGCCCTCAATGCGAATGAAAATGTGCAGTTCAGTGACTTGCAGGTTAGGATACTGTGCTGGTGTAGCGGAGATTTTGTCTTTCCAACCTATGTAAGCCAGGTCAGAGAAATGTGCTGATTTTAGGTCTACCAGGTAATCTAGCTTGCACAGGTCAGAGATAGTCGCCTCTGCCGAATCAAGATACATTCGAGATAAGGCATCCGGCACTACATTTTGACTTCCTTTTACGTGCTCGATTTCGAAGTCGAACGACTGTAGTTTTAAGCTCCATCGTGCGAGTCGCCCCGTAAGTTCCTTTTGAGACATTAACCACTTCAAACTCTGGTGGTCGGTGATGATCGTAAAGTGGAAGCCTTCGATGTATGCTCTAAACTTCTTTACGCTCAGTACCGCAGCGAAGCATTCTAGTTCAGTGATACTATAATTTCGCTGCGCAGGATTCAACTTTTGGGACATAAATGCAATTGGCCTTTCGGCATCATCCTCCGACTTTTGAAATAAGACACTGCCGACTCCCATAGTACTGGCATCACATCTTATATAGAAGGGCTTCGTATAATCCGGATTAGCTAGCAATGGGGCCGAACATAAGTGTTCTTTTAGTTGTTTAAAGGCTTCTTGAGCCTCCGGAGTCCACTGAAACTTCGCACCCTTCTTCAGAAGCTCTGTGATTGGGGCAGCGATGCTCGAAAAGTTTGGGATAAATCTGCTGTACCATCCAGCCATGCCAAGTAGTCTGCGTGTTTGCCGTACTGTTGATGGGCTAGGAAAGTTTACAATCGCAGACACCTTTTCAGGATCGACCCTTAGACCTCCTTCACCTACCACATAGCCAAGGTATTTAATTTCACGAAGAACGAACTTACTATTCTCAACGTTTATGGACAGTCCTGCCTGACGAAGCAGGGAAGCGACTACCCTCAGTAAGTCCAAATGTTCATCGAACGTAGTGGAAGTAATGAGTACGTCATCTAGGTAGACGAATACTCGATCGTGGTATTGATGAGGAACTACCCGGTCCATAAGGCGGCATATAGTTTGAGGGGCATTGCACATACCAAACGGCATGACTTTAAATTGATATAAAGGACTTCCAGGAACTGTGAATGCAGTCTTATCACGAGCGGACTCTGCGAGTGGTATCTGCCAGAATGCGTCTTTCAGATCTAAGCTTGAGATATATCTGGTTTCCCGGAGGCGACCTAAGAGTCCATCTATCAATGGTAGTGGATAAGCATCTTTCTTGGTAACAGAATTTACTTTGCGAGAATCTAGACACAGTCGCACCTTCACATTAGACTTTTTCACGAGAACCACTGGAGAGCTCCAGGAGCTCTGACTCTCTTCGATAACGTCCATGGCTAACATTCGGTCCAGTTCCTCATATAACAGCTTTTGAACTGCTGGGGATACCAGATAGTGACGTTGCTTTATTGGTAGAGCATCTCCTACGTCGATGTTGTGTTCCAACAGCTTTGTACGCCCGAGGCCATGCTTCGAAAAGGATGGAAATTGATGTTTGAGGTCTTCCAGTTGGGCATTTTGCTCTAGCGTGAGGGTGTGTTGCGGAGGATGGATCTTCGTGGTTTTATCAATATCCAGGGAATCTATTACAGCAGGGGTAATGTCAAAAGCATCCCAAAAATCAATTCCTAAGTAAAGTTCCTGTTGTAAGCTGGGCAATAAGTGAAAATGGATGGTTTCTGTTTTCTCAGCATAACGGACGGGCAACTTTATGTGACCAATGATAGAATTCCGTGAGCCATCCGCTGTGCGAACATATGAATGACTCTGGTTGTAACTAAGATTATTCTTACGCAGAAATTCTAGAGAGTGTTTTCCCAATATGTTAACAGAAGCTCCACTGTCAAGCAGACCAACTATATTTTCTTCAGCTATTTGTACTGTGACGTATGGACGATGGTCCTCTCCATCACGCTGAATAGCGGCGGATACTGCTTTACGAAGCAGCTTTTTGGATTTCCAGTACTTCCGAGATCTAAGCTGACGCAGCCGACCTCGATTTGAAGCGATATATCGAGAGCGAAGGGATTCCTCAGGAGTTGTTTTGGGTGTGTCTATGTCCGATTGGAGAGTTTGGGTTGATTGGGTTGATGCTAAGTGGGGAAGGGATAAAGTGGGTAGCAAGGTCGATAAAGCATGCCCATCCTCTAACGATGAGTTGCAGGCTCGGTATTGGTGGCTGCTTCTACTCTCCTGGCACTGGGGTAACTGGCCGTATGGCCCGAACGCATGACCCCAGCTCGTTCTGCGTTCGGGGTCTTGTTTACCGCGCGGCCTAAACAGGTCCCACAGTTTGGCTTCAGCACGCCAGGACGTCCGCAACCGTAACAGAATATCCCAAGATGACCCTTTGAACAGTCTTGATATCTGTGGCCTAAGTCTCGGCAGTTCCAACATATATCAAACGAAGCGCGGTTAGCAGTATTTCTCCTTAGCACTGGCGTAAGCGCTGCTACTTGTGGGTCAATGTCATTATCAACGTAGTCTGACAAGGGTGTTACCTCCTCTAGTTCTTCGATCTGCGCTCTATTTCGGAAAGTACGAGCCATAGTCAGCTGTCGAGGATCGTGCCCAGATCTAGCCCACAATTTCTCTAGCCGCTGGCAGATAATTCTCACCTCTTCCGTTGATCTGAATATTGTCGTGGTAGTGGCACTCTGCAGAGCTGGATCCATGTTTTCTCGGACAATTTCGAGTAGCTCTCTGTCAGGAAATGGACTTCGAAGCCGACCGTTAAGTCGTTCTACGTCCAGCAGGAAGTTGTTGAACGTTTCTTTCGGGCCTTGTCTTCTTGTTTCAATGGCCCTTCGCATTTCTCTTTCTGAGACATAGCTCCCGAATCGCTCGAATAGGGCTGTCTTCATACCCTGCGAGCTCGTATCGGGATATTTGCGCTTGTAAACCCAGAACCAGCTTTCAGCCGTACCTGAGAGGAAATTTGGCAAAATGCCAATTAAACGATCCAGCGGATAGTTATCATCCTTGGAAAGCATTTCTAGCCGAAAGACAAATTCGGTGACGTCAAGGCCCTCTGGGGACCCGTTAAAAGATATCTTCCATTTTGGTAGCCTTGGCTGCCAATGAGGAGAGCTTGAAGTTTCTGGGCGACCGCTGTACTTAAAGTGGGCATTGGATTGATTCCCGATAGGGTTGCTACCGCGATTTTGTTCAGTAGGGAAGGGAGTTGTTGATAAGGGTTCACTCTGATTGCCCATGCGAGGCGTCAGGGTTGTGTAATTTAGAGGATTCGTAGTTGTGCTCAAAAACTGATTAGGAGACCTTCCTAGATCCCCAGCTGTATTCCCGATTATCGACAGAGATGGAAGTGTCACACTTCTAGGAAACTGAATTCGTCGACGGACTGCACCTGTCCCAACATTCGCAGCCTCAGCTCCTTCGACATTTGTCTCAAAGTTAGTTGGTGCTGGAGTACTAGTTGCTCCTGCAAGGGCTTGGGGCTTTTGGTTCTCAGAGGCATCCCCACGAGGAGGAATCTTAATTTGCATGAATTCCTTAATAAGCTCGGATAGAGCCGATACTTGTTCAGTGGCCTCTTGTGAATGATCTGTTGATAACCAGCTAAGCGTATAGCTCGCCCACTTAGGTGACTCAATCGACATCTCACGCATGAGTTTGAACTTTATTCTCTTTAATTAGCTGAGTTAGCAAGGCGAGCTTTTCTTTACAAATCTCAAGCTCACTTCCCGCCTCGGAAGGATCGTGCATAACCGTTGGTGCTCGACCAGGAAACGATGCCTCTAAATCTAATAATTCTTTAAGTTTGGTAGAGGCTTCGGGATCGGTTATATCTAGGCCCCTGACCTTATACTCAACATTGCGTTCGTCCTCTAATAGGAATTTGGGATCCATTATCAGTAAATGCGAAAGGTAAACGAGTTATGGATATAAATATATATTAAAATATGAGGTGAACAAAGATATTTAGGTTATCAAGGAATGCAATTGAAGATAATGAAGAAGGAAGAAAAAAAAATTATATATATATATGTATGCGTATACTAAAATAAAATCAGTAGAAGTAAGATAAAATGCAATAAGGTATTCGTTGTTTTCGACTGTGTAAAGATTGTCTAATCTTGTTACCATACAGGAACGATGACACTATAACTATACCGAATAACCAATAAAGACCAAAGATATACATATAGCAAAGAACAAGGGGAATATAAAGTATATATATATATATAATTTAGAATATATAAAATACTTAGAACCTAGTATATTATAAAATAACAGAATTATTATTGCAGATTCCGACCCAATAAAATAGATACTCTGGCTCTTCAGCTTCCAGCAAAACGTGTACTGGTATATTTATATATATTTATATGTCTATAAAGAAAATTCGATAAAATAAAAAAAAAATCTGAATTGAATGGTGGTTAATATTTCTTCGTTTGGTGACATGGTTCATTTAGTTCAGGTTTTAAGGGTTTGATGAGTCAGTGGCGAGTGGTCCAAGGTTTCTCCTATGTAAGTAAAAATATTTTATAATCGCTATCATCTCCACCAGCGGAGTAAGCGATTGGATAAATATTTTTTTTTTCCAGAAATAAATATTTAACAAACGACAACACATATCAAACCTCAAGCAGGAAAACCTTCAAAGGCCACATATCAACTACTTGGCGGTAATGTTGTCGACAATCAAAATATAAAAAAAAAGTGTATAAGTGAAAAATACGAATAGCCTTCTCTAACATGGTTTTTACAAAATCACTAAGAGTCGCTAATACCAATCGAACATAAGGGCGAAAACTGCAGTGAGGAATATCCTAACCACTTAGCGAAAGCATTTACATGAGCACTTAAGAATGCTAAAGTGTTAAAGAAGCCAGAGTTAATCTATAAACGAACAAACCTAATAGATTGACGCTGTGATTATAGCGCAACCACATTCAGTTGATATCTTAACTCGTAAAAATAAACAGCAACAAAAAAACAAACATTCGTTTGTAAGCTGCAGAAAATTATGCTTGCTTGGGCGCCATATTTGTAACCGGCTAGCCAGTCATGTTCACCTCTGAGCGTGGCCGCTTCCCGACCTTCGAACTCAGCGAGACAGATGACTTGCTATGACTACTTTTTGCCCCTTGGTTGGTATTTAGGGACAATGGGAGTTGACCTTTAGATGAGCAGGTACAGACTTTTGCCGGCTCAAGCTCAGGGCTTGGGTAGGTTCTTTGCTCTCCGATCAACCACCTATTGCTGTACCCTTGGAAGATAGAAAGAGGTGGACACAAATAAAAAACATAAAAATAAAAAAAAAATAAAAAAAGAAAAGGCTTAAGATAGGAAAGGGAACACCACCCAGAATGGTGGGACACCCTGGCTACTTGCATCACCCGCCACTGCCCTCTTCATACTCCTCGGTGTGCCTGCCAGTTACTTTATCCTCCCGGCATCTCGAGCTTCCCCAAAACCCTAACCAAACCCGACACCAAACGAAAACATGAAACTTAGCACATGGCCATTATTATCTATTTATTTCCCCGAACACGCACAAAAGTATATATGGTCACACATTTAGTCAAACAGGTAATATATGGGTATTTGTAAATCAATTCATGAACCATCAGCGGGTATATAGGTATAGATATATTAAGAAAAAAAACATTAAGTTACTGCACTAGCCTATATATTAATAATCATGACGCGTATATATATGTAGATATAAAGAAAAAGAAGCTACGTCACTATACTAGCGTATATATTAATATTCAAGCTAATACGTGAGTATATATATACGTGTAAGTATATGTCAAAGAAACATAAAAAAAAGAAGAAAAAAAAATCGCTATGAGAGAATTCGCTAATCCAAATTAACCCTTACATTAGTGCACTATTCTAGGAATCTAAAATAAAAAAAAAAACAAAAAAAATAAAGATCGCTAAGTGGAAGTATGATGGTAGCTTACATGTATACAAATATATGTATATATAAGTACTAACTATCCGGAAATACTTCGCAAAACAAAAAAAACTACTTCATTATAATATAATATTCCGCAAAACAAAAAAAAACTACGTTAATATACTAATGTACTAATTTAGATTTCTATGGGGAAAAGAAAAACAAAAAAAAAAGATCGCCAAGTTCCGAATTCATTGCTAATATATATATATATAAAAAGTTGAAATAAACGAACAGAGGAAGAAATATAGAATTAGCTTATAACCCCGAGAAGACAAGGAGAAGAAAAAAAAACAAAACAATCTACTCACATTACAATTAATTTGTCGTAAATTTACTTACTTGTCAATCTCCCGGCGATGAAGCGCTGGTGACTAACGCTGTGAAAACAAATCAACAACAAAAAAATACGGACAAAAAGATAAGAAATTTCTCCTGCTTGCTCTTGGGTTTTTTTTTTCTTTTCTCTCCTATCAGTAGATTTTGCTGGTTTCTCCTCCGTTCCGCTGTCAAGCTCCGACGATGATTTTGGATGATGTTTAACCCCAAGAAAATCTTTGGGCGCTCTAGGAGGCGCCAGGTTCGGCCCTATCGATGCTGCGCAAACTTCACTGGCCGATTTCTGTACTTTTGTTTCTTTGTTACTTTGTCCTTTCCCTCCGGCACTGATCCACGCCGTGCAGGCCAAAGACTGTCACCTAATATCTGTACTCAAAGCCAACAGAAACATTTTTTTCTTTTATCTTTAAATTTGATTGTGGATGTGACTCGATAGTTACTGAGTGACGGCATAAACTCTTTTTTCTGCCCTCAAAGAAGGGAATTTTGAATAAATCTAAGGTGAGGTGTAATTACTTGTTCATTGCCGGAAAAATTTATTTAGTGAGGTTTCCACTAAATAAATTTTTCCCGGCAATGAACAAGTAATCACACCTCACCTTAGATTTATTCAAAATTCCCTTCTTTGAGGGCAGAAAAAAGAGTTTATGCCGTCACTCAGTAACTATCGAGTCACATCCACAATCAAATTTAAAGATAAAAGAAAAAAAATGTAAACTTCTCGTATAAACGTTTCAATATTACCGGCATGCACGCACAATTGATCGATGCCCAGTCTTTATTTAAGGAAATATTATAGTCACTTCTGATTTGATTTTTTTTTTTCAAATTCCGTAAGGGCGCACAAGACTCGAAAAACAAAACACAAAACTGGACGAGCTCCCGCGGAAGATCTTTCTTCCATCGAATTGCTTTACAAAGTGGGGTTTCGATCGCCACATACCGGAAAAAACGATATGAGGGAAAATTACCCAAGTCCATTGCACCTTATCGGTCAGCACCTTTATTGGGGTGATCGGAAATGCTCGAATTACATTTCTAGTTTTTTGTTTAAAAAAAACGTTAAGCGTGCGGTTTAATTTTATTGAGTGTCTCGAGCTTAATTTCCGCTTGGACTCAATTTATTGCCTTTTCCTTGCGAAGAAGAAATAAAATTTCTCTTTCCCATATGCATCTGCAGCAAAAAGAAGAAATTCATTGGACGTTTAACCAGTCTGGATTTAAAAAAAAAATGAGCTGCCCAATGCTGAGAGAATAAGCCCTCGTACCCCAAGAAGAGAATTAGATTTTCTTTACTTGCAACAAGAAAAATTATAGCCGTTACAGCTCGTGGTGAGTCCAGTAGTCCAAGCAAATACTCTGTTTTGTATATACGTATATAATTTTGAATAGTACTTTATAAGTATTATTGGTAGGCATTGCCAACCCTAGTAGAAATTGCTCACACCCTGGTAGCCCAATTATCATGAGCGCACTGTTGATTGGTTGGATGAATGTAATGCTGAATTTTGTTCTAGCACCGGGGCTAAACTCATTTATATACTTCGCATTCATATGATGAGCAATTCAATCATTGAGCTTGCGAATAAATCAAGTCCGTCATCGCTGAGCGTAATCATTATTCTAATTGGTGAGTAAATCAAATATCTCATAGTTGAGCGTAATCATGATTATGACATAGTTTTTAAATTCAGTCAATAACAGATTTAAGCTTATCATGCATGTCATCTGCCTGCACGAAAGTACAACTATACTGTTGTATTTACTTTCGTGCAGGGATACGACACGCAATCACAAACATGAAGAAATATTATTATTGCAATGCGGCTAATATATATGCCCTTTACAAATATCATCAACAAATTGGTTATGTTGTACTTTGTTTTCTAAATAGGGATATAACTATCTATAAAAATATGAATAATTACTTACTAATGATTAAGAAATACTGAAACTTAACTGGAACTGGATGACTTCAATTTCACTTCACTTTAAATTATATTTCATCTTTGCTTCTCACAAAGGAATGAAGAAGAAGCAAATTACAAAGGAAAGTTTTAGCGCAACACCATTTATCTCTATTTCACCCCGTACATTAGATGCAGTAGACCTACATATCAGTATCCATACCAATTTATTGATGAGCTGATAGATGAGTTGGCGAAGAACCTCATCGACGCACTTAGTAAAAGAGTTACCCTAGTAGAAATTGCTCACAGTTATACCTTGTCTCCTGCCCCGCAAGGGGCAAGTATTATGTAAACCAATACTAATTTGACTGAAAAGTATCAAGGTGTGTGCAATTCATAAAGAAATATATAGAAAATTAAGTCCCGGTGAGCCTCCTGATGAGCATTCATTAAATCTCATCGAAGGGCTCATTGGATAGCATGAAACTGCTCCCTATATACAGAGCCAGCAATTAATAAATATTTATTATTGTCATTACCTTGTCAGATGACATTTCTACTAGGAAAATATGAATTGATTTTTGTGATTTATTTATTTATTTAAGTTTTTAAATTAATTTTTTGATTTGTTTTCCGCGGCAAGACTGTCGCCGGTATGCTGAAAAAGGCGTTATGCCCAAATTGATTAAGGCCTAAGCGTCTTAGAGTTTGAATTCGGAAAAAAATATGAAATCAATCGTAAATGCAGATTATCATTTATGAATTCATTATGAGACTCATTGAAATGCTCATTAATAAGCTCATCATGACACTCATTGATATGCTCATTATTAAGCTCATCATGACACTCATTGATATTCTCATTAATAAGCTCATCGTGACACTCATTGACATGCTCATTAATTGGCTCATCGTAACACTCATTATGTACTCATCGGAGTGCTCATCTATAATTGTAAAATGCACAAAAGAGAAGCAAAGTATGCATTTCGAAATAAGTGAAAGAGATGCAATATCTCATGCACACTATCTGTGAATAAGTAAATAAATGAGTTTTTTCCCGGTTTTGATTCAAACGCGAATAAATTTCATTAGTACGTTCATCTGATTGCCCACGATGAGCTCATTGATGAGCTCATCATGATATGTCTACCAGGGTTATAGAAAATTAACTTCCTATGAGCCTCGGGATGAGCATTCATTAAATCTCATCGAAGTGCTCATTGAAACTGCTCCCTATATACTAAACCAGCAATAAATAAATATTTATTCTTGCCATCACCTTGAAAGATGACATTTCTACTAGGAAAATTATAATTGATTTTTGTAATTTATTTATTTAAGTTTTTAAATTAATTTTTTTATTTGTTTTCCGCGGAAAGACTGTCCAAATTCTTACGCCTCAGCGCATCAGAATTTTATTTACAACCGGAGTTTGAATTCGGAAAAATTTATGAAATCAGTCATTAAATCAGATTCTCATTAATAAGCTCATCGTGACACTCATTGACATGCTCAATAATAATCGTGGCACACATTATGTACTCATCGAAGTGCTCATCTAATATTGTAAAATGCACAAAAGAGAAGCAGAGCATACATTGCGAAATAAGTGAAAGAGATGCAGTATCTCATGCACACTATCTGTGAATAAGTAAATAAATGATTATTTTCCCGGTTTTGATTCAAACCCGAATAAATTTCATTGATGAGCTCATCATGATATGTCTACCAGGGACATAATGTACACTCACATTGTCGTACTTGAATAAAAAGTTGTGTTAGTTAACATAAGAGCCCCAGTCCGCACCGGTACTAAAGTTTTGTAAACTGATGAGCGTTGTCTACTAAGGCAGATTTACTTTGCCTCTTGCCCCACAAGGAGGCAGTTGTTATTTAAACCAATACTAATTTGACTGAAAGGGATCGCAGTTCATCAAAAATATATAGAAAATATATAGTCCCGATGAGTCCTCTGATGAGCATTCATTAAATCTCATCGAAGGGCTCATTAGGTATTATGAAACTACACCCTATATACTAAACCAGCAATAAATAAATATTTGTTCTTGCCTTTATGTGATTAGAACTAAAGTTCACGCTACTACTATATAGTCAAAATTTTGGAAGCTCGAAATCGAGAGCTTTATTTTCTGCTTTCCAGCTTTAAACGTTTCTAGTGACGTAACATAATAACTAGATAAGAGCATTTTTTTTGACAATGAAACAAATAATTTTTAGAAAATAAATAAAGTGATCTTACAAAAAAGTTTGGAACCTCCCAGCTGGAAAAGTTGGTTGCGCTATATATCGAAATAAAGAAGATGGTCTTTGCTTTTCATTTGTTTACACAACATTACTTCTATATTATGCATGTGAGTCATGTATGACATCAAGTTTCAGTAATAATGGAATACTTGAAGTGTGCGGCCCAATATTAAAGTTAAGTAAGACTTTTTATTTTGTTATTGTACTATGGAAAAATTACAAATATCATAATGTTGAAATACAGACAAAAATAACGCTCTTGTTTTTTCCCCATTTTTAAAAGCTCCAAGTAGTTGCAAGATATGCTTCCAGGGATCTCAAATAATGCGCTTCTGTCGAAGGAGTGTATGTATAAAAATGAAGTGAAAATTGATATAAATTGAATTTGCATCGTCCATCCAAAGATACGCATCTTCATGCATACATAAATGCTGTGCACCAAATTCTCGCTGTGCAGTCACTGCCTTCTTTATAAGGCTTTTCTTTCCTTGCATATGTATCAGAAACGTGTCGTTTGAAAGCTTTTTACTGAATAATACTGTTTTTAGGTGATATTTTTAGTAGTAAAATGAAAGTAATTGTATTCCAATAAAATTGCTGATTATTTCCGTGTTTTCTTAAATTCTACCCAATTGGCTGTGAAGTGAGAATACAAGTTTCACTAAAAAAAAATCTTTTTAAATTGTAAGCTTTAAGTCGGAGGTTTCTTCCGGTGTAGATCTTGCATACGATTCTCCAATGAATGACAAATTCAAATGCGTAATAATTTAAGGTACTCTGTTTTATTTATTGTGCATATGTGCGCCTTTTTATTGCTTTGGCCGAAAGCTATACTCTCACTTAACATGGGTCCATAGATGCATGGGTGGAGTTGAATACACGGAAACAATAAAAGTACTCAGAATTACTTTGAGTTTTCTAAAAGTAAACACTTTGACCTATAAATAGTCCTTAGAATTATCGTCACCAGAAGCGTGATTTATTCCCTATTAAGTTTTGTACATGAAACGTGTTTGATTTCCCATAAGTTGCAAGCTACAAAACCTTGAAATGACACGTTTTTCATATAAGTTAATATATATACAATTTATAACGTTATGGCCTGTAATAAAGAAGACAGTAAAGCACTGCATTTTTGACAATGTGAGAGCTTACCACTATGAAAGTTTCCATGTAATTTTCGTATTATTTTATAGAATTCATGTAGCATTTTCAAATCCGATCTTACATTATATATGTAACTCACGCGCCATTTCTCTGGCTGAAGATTCATGTGACAATACTTAATAAACTTAGTATAGTAAACTTATTAAACTGAAACTACGGATAAATATGGCATTGGCCTCAGATGCTTATTCCTTTCACAAAATAAATTAATTCTATCGAAAAACTATACATTACTGAAATCCAGACAGCAATCTGGGTTTTAACTAAAACGTTCTAAGAAGTTATTCTAATTTACAAGAAGATAAGCATAATATAAACAAATGGTTACGTAATCAAGTAAAAATATCTAATGGGGCTGTTAAACCGGTAATCAATTTCATATAATTGACTACTATGAAACGCTGTGCCATTCATGCAGTACCTACTCCAAAGAAACAATAAATCAACTACAGAGACACCGCAAAGTGAAACCCTTTGAACCGATTTAACCACAAATGGGAGAATACTGTCACTGGAAGGTGTAAACAATATATGTGTACACATATATGCAATGGAATTTAGTGGGCAATTGGGTGGAAAGAAGCAATGTCAATATATTTTCCTTAGCCAGACAACAGCTACACAGGAGCTTAGTTGAGATAAGTTGGATCCTGTAGGTATAAAACTTTAAAGAAAACTGCATGCCACCATATAGTGTGTGTGTGTGTGTGCTCTTTGGTCCATTTTAAAGTTAACTTAACACAAACACGTAGAAGGAAAGAGGAATCCTCGGCCTGGATACAGCCAGAATTTATTAATATTTTTCAGAGCAGGATATCTCATATTCATCGAGTATATATATATATATATATGTGTGTGTGTGTGTATGTGTGTGTACAACGTGTGACCTATCGAAATAATAATAATAATAATATTTCTCGCTTCGTTTAATATGAATTTTTCGCTGCAGATGGTTTCTAGTCGACACACGCCTGTATACTGGCTTGAAAAGAAATATTCAGCGTGGGTATTTCATCTCTTGGCTGTGTATCTAAAATTAAAAATTAATGTCAGAGTGCTTTTAATGAAAAATTTAAAATTAAAAGATAAGCGATTAACACTTCGATGCACTTACACACATGATTTAAACTCAAATATGTATTAAAGTGAAAATTGCACGCAATGTTTTGTTGCTTTCGGTTTCTCATTAAAAATACTACAAGTAGTAGGAGATTTTTTTTTATAAGTATAAGATTTTTTCCTATAGCTTGAATACAGTGGCTTGCCAAATTATTAGGGGCAGTTTGATGTTTCTATTTAAATGTATTTAATGACCAAATACATTTGATCCCGTTACAGTGTTGCCAACTTAACGGATTTCCCTTCAGATCTAGCGGATTAAATGGGGAAAACGGGAAAAAAGTACTCTAACGGCTGACGGATTTTGTAACGCTGCTTTCAGCGGAATCGAGAGTTTTTTATTCAATTTTACCGCTAATGGCTGAACCGAATTGAATATTTTTACAAATTGAGTAGTTTCGTGTGAAAATGCTCTACGTTTCAGTGCCGATAATCCATATTAAGTGGCAAAAGAACCCTCCACAAGTTTGATGGTATCTACGTCTATGTATTCCTTGGGAAATATAAACATAGTTTTCTCTTTTATTTCTATTTAAAATTATTGGCACTTTCAGCATTATCAACCAATTGTCTCTGCTTGGAGTGTTTGAGTACAGCCTCTGCACTACTATTTAGGGGTATAGAAACACAACTCGCTATGCCCCTATTTTGCCAAAATTGAGTTAGCATTGGAATTATATGGAATATTAATGGAGTGAAATAAAAACAAAGAAATAAAATGAAAACAGATATGGTTAATGCAATTTTAAATATACCATCAGGACTAAAACAACCTGGAAAATCCTGTTATACGTACGACTTAACAGGTAAAATAATTCATATGGTTGAAACAATTCAAAGTTATAGCAAAGAATATCTACCAGGAGAATGCGCATCTCGTATATTGAAAAGTTTTATATGGCGGGTCGTTCTATTACAACCCGCTCTCACAAATTTTATGCAAACTCTCTGCTTGTTAACGATCCGCCAATCACCACCGGTGGTGATATTACGACCCGCTCTCACAAATTTTACGAAAACTCTCTGTTTTGATGACCCGCCTCAGGTGAGTGGCTGACGGTGGGTCGTCAAAGCACCAGCACTAAGCACAGCACCATATTTACTATAACTTCCACGGACTTTTAAAATTATTATTGGTAACACTGCCTGTATGTTTTCTTGTCTTCTTCTTATTGCCGGTAGATACAGAAATATATTTTGAAAACTGGTAACACTTGTAGTGTGCCTTGTCTGCCAAAAATGCAGGTTACTTTGCTCATTGAAAAAATAACTAATAAGGAAGCGGCGTATCGTGCGAATACAGTGTACGTGTTTAAGGAATTCAATTAACGTATGACATATGTTCATTGGAGAGGGGGGGGGGGGGAATTACTAGAGGGCCTAGTGGCTATTTTGCTTCATTTCAACATTTGTGACATTTCATAATTTTGAAAAGAAGTTCTCGGATTTGAATTCGCGATATTGTAATAAATATATAATTTAACAGGATTTTTACTTAATAGTTGTGTGACATAATTGTGAAATATTCTTTTATGAGCGATATTTTATATAATCGAGACTAGGGAGTCTTAAATAACCGTAATGAAGTGCGCTGTGCTGTGCTGCAGGAACGAACGTAGTTATTGTCGTGGGAAAGCATTCTTCAAGTAACTTTAATAGCTTAACTAATTAATTATAGTGTTTCTAGCAAAATAAAAGTGAAATATTTATAAAAATAAACAGCCATGGCAAAAAATTTAACATTTTACCAATGCCGGTTTGTTTGTTTACAATTGAATTGTCATTGGTGACTAAATTATACTAGTCATACAAAGGCAACGCCAAGAAATATTATCTGAAAATAAGGGGGCGCTAAAAATTTGTTCATTTTACATAGAAATTTGGATTATAGAAAATGTCCCTCTTCAAAATGCCAGTATTTCATTACTGCAATGACGAAACGAATACAAACACAGCACACTAATACATTTCGCCGAGTGGCTTAGGTTTTCACCCGATATGCCGTTTCCTTATTAGTTATCTATTCAAAGACTTTGCTATACGACCGTCAAAACATAAATAAAATTAAATAAATTTAAAATTTTAAAAGAAGAGTTTTATAGTTTTAACAGTGGAAAGAAACATAAGTATTGTTTGATAATGTATTAGTTTTGTTAATTTTTATGTCAACATTTCTTTTATTTTATAAATTATGCTTTAGTAATGACATTATTGGTTTTTTTCGGTATGGGAAAAGGTATAGACATTTCTCCGACAAAATGTGTAGAAGAAAGCGTGCTATTACTGCACTTTGGACGTTCCCAAACCCAAAGGCAGATATCATTAATTGCAGGTGTTTCGAAGTCGGTGGTTAACAGAATAAAGCAAAAAAAACCTCCGATAATCTGGCCCTGGAAGCGAGCCGTAAGGGAAAATGTAGGAGAAAACGGATCACCTGACTGATGTAATAAAAAAATGAGATTGGAATTGGCTCCTCGAGCATACAAGAATTGACTGTTATTGTGTAATTTCTGAATAATGACTTTTTCATAGGGACCGAATCAGTTATGACTTTTTACGAAAAAGGCCAACTTTACCTGTTATCCCTGACCGATAATAATTTAAAGTTAAAAAGACCAAACTGGAAAGGCTTTTTATTTTATGTGGCAAGAAAATAAGGTCAGCTGGGCTTTCTATTTTTTCGAGCTGGAAGTAACAGGTTTTGAAGCTGGTTATTTTTTGAGGAAGTATAAAAAGTCATGCTGGTTTCTTACTTTTTCTAGCCGAGTATCATTTTTGGCTAGAAAAAATAAATTTCCATTCTATTAAAAATAATTCGGATATGGGAACCCTAATCGCTTTTCAAATAATTTGTCGGCACTGCAGCACCGTAACGGCAAAAATAACATAAAAACAAAGATAGGAAGCAGCCGACAACGATAAGCCGCGCGAAGTTGTTAAAGTTTTAAGAACTCCGGCTTTTCGGTAAGTTAATGACGACATCCTAAAATAAGTCAGAAGCAGAGCTCATCGTAAATCATACCTTCCTTTAGTTATTATTATTGATAATACTTAACTACACATTTATTACCGGATACCGGATAAGAAAAAAAAAAATTCATAACTGGTCCGGACCCTGAAAATAAGATACTAGCTTGGTTTTTTATACTTCCGGCTTCGAAACCTGTTACTTCCAGCCCGAAAAAATAAAAAGTCAAGCAGAAAAAATAGTAAAAAGCCTTTCCAGCTTGGTTTTTGTAGCTTTTTTTTAATAAAAAGTTAAGTTTTCAAAAGCTTTGCAGGAATCGAAACGGGTTTCAGCAGATATCTTTTGGTATATTCCACAAAATTCTACGATCATGATTTCTCCCAGCTTTTTTTGTTTAAAGTTTTCAAAATACCAGTTATTTTCGGTCCCTGTTTTCATGATTTTGTTGATATTTCGTAGGTCTGCTTCTCCTACGAGTCAACTTTCCAAATCTTGGAAGATAAAAGATCGTGTGTGCGACGACGCCTCGGAGAGAAATTCCACCCGGAGAAACACCCAGCAAGTGTTATGATGTGGTCCGTAATATGCACGAAGAGTATGGGGTGCCTGTACATCGTGGATGGGACAATGAGGCAAGACCAATACAAGAGAGTCCTATAAAATCACCTGTTACCACAGGTCGCTGAATGGGTCCTAGCTGATGAGGAAGGAGTACGTATAAGGAACAGTTTATATTTTGAAATTGTAAATCTTATTCTGCAAATCTTTCGAAAATATGAATTAAACGTAAATACTACTTTAACATGGAATGTGGGACATATCGATAACATATAACGAGTACATTCTTATTTAGCAGAATCTTTTATCCTTATTTTAGGGTACATATATACATATACTTAAATGATATATAGCTAATTACTTTCATTAATTAATATTATTTGTTTCGAGAAGATTGACGCTTTTATCACAATAATCATAATAGGGGATTACTTTTACAAGCTTAAACAAATTACTATAATGTGGAGCAAATTTTCCTCTACACTGCTCCCTTAATTCCCATCAATAACTCTTTCTTTCAACAAATCGCGTACACTGATTCTATTTTTCTCACAAATTTCTCCCTAAGCATATCGGATTAATTTTACTCACCTGTGATGCTTCCGTACCAAACCAAGCTTCTCAGGCTAAGATATAATATTTCCATATAATGGGAAAATATAACATCTGCGATAAATCCATAAACTTTTAACATTATTGCGTTTAGGCGAAGACAAATACTTACCTTTATCAAGCAACATTCTCACAATTTCCCAGTAGAGTGCTGTGCAAATGGCTCAAGCAGCTCACGGCAACGTAGAAAACTCCACAAAAAGCTACGAACGCTAAAGGAAAGTTTATTCCCCCTGTCCTATTCAATTATACGCCCTCGGGGTATTTGTTTTTCTTTTCAATGGGAAAACTTCTAGGAAACAACAAAGTACATACATACATACATTCCAGCGACACGGAGAAAGGAAATATATGTACGGTAGTATAATAAGAGATGGCCAGAAGAACCTGAACATTTACATTACGGTTGTGCTTTAATGGTCTCCAGAATACTGCTGGTCGGAGTTACATTTCGGTGGGCATCATGTTAAATATTTAAAGCAAGAGATTTCAAGGAAGAAACTCGGCCCGATCCTTTGCATAGTAATATAAACTTTAGAATCGCCCTGCGAACGTGATTCACATGGGCCATCCTTTCTTACGTTTGTCCTTAGAGAGAAAGTGACGAGAAATTTTTCACTTTTTGTTTAAGTTGAGGAGAGCTTTTTCCTGATGTTGGTATTTAACAGCTAACTACAGGCCCCAAAATATTGAATAATGTAAACTGTATAAGTGAAACCAAACCTCTGTCTGAGCTTTTCAAAAGCCAATATTTGAAAATTGCTATTGTGTTAAATAATATTTTCTTCAGTGGGTACCTACCCTATATAAAACTTTTGACAAATTATATATGAAATAAATTGCAAATAAAAAACACACAGTCTTCCATTTCTCTTACTGATACATACAAATCGAAAACTGTTACAATGAAAATTAGCTTGAACTGGTTCAATCCGTAAAATTAAGTAAAAAAAAAGAAAAAAAAATTCATCCCATGAAGGCAAAAGAATGTATTACAGACAAGCCCAAAACTTGTTTCAACCGGCAGCAAATGTACGATTCAGCAATTGTCTTCATTATTCTTAATTGTGCAAACTAAGTTGTTCTCGAGTGCATCCGAAATTTATAGGACTTTAGTCTTTATCTGATAAAACTTACAGGACAGACATTTTAAGCAGAATTACTTAATTAAATATGCTTGCAGACAAGTATATTCAAGGAGGTCTATCTTTTATTTTGAAGTAGTAAGGAGCCCGAGTTCATGCATCCTATTGATTTAAAAACTTTACAAGTTGACTACGAAATTTTGTCGACTATTCTTCTTGAATGACTACCAAATACACAAAGTCATTTCCGTTTCTTTTTCAATACTGATAAAATATGCTTTTTAAATTGAGATGCTGTTTTCCATTAGTTGTACAAATTTATATGTATCGGTCGCAGTAAAGGATCCTTTACTTTTTTCTGTATTCTTTCCATCATCTTGCTCTCACAAGATTACTGACTTGATGGCGCGACATCTCATCGGTTTCATTTAATCAATTGATTCATGGGCAAAGCATGTTTTCTTTTCTTAACTTTCAGTTGCATTATCGAAATTTTTGTTTGGATTATAGTTTAATTGGGAAATATTTATAGATCGTTGTAAAAATGAATCAATCTTCGTTTAATTTATTTATTTAATATTATTATTTAAAACGAATGAGAAAAAAGAACTCTATTACATAAAAGAGACATTTACTTTCAATAACACCTTGATTTATGCGGTTCTTGTTTATCCGAGTTTCTTTTTATGCGGGTAATTATATCTCTATTTTCGCGGTACTGAAAATTTGACATTTAAACTGATTCTACGGAAACACTGATATATCGTCTTTCTCGGCATAAGGACTGACGGCATGCCTAGAAAAGGCAACTAGCAGAAATCCTAAAGGAATCGATCGACTCTGCCAGTGGAGGATATTGAAATAGCAGCTAAATGCATCCAACAAGCTGTGGTGCCCTCCTGAGAGCTGCCTTCGAAAGCAATCGGTGACAAATCGAAATGTCTCCTGGTGGAATAACCAGCTTAATAAACTCACGGTAAGACTGCATGTAATAAAGTGAAGAAGAGAACATAAACTAGCCCTAACCAAATACAACCGGGAAATCAGAAGATTAATAGAAAATATTAATGAAACACCTATCTGTGCTAGAATCCAAAAGGTCTGACAAAAGTGACCCTCCTAACAAACTCGGGTTATTAGATAAAGAAGATGTTAGCTACTTTAGAACAGAAAAGTGAATTCTGCATCTTCTTTCATAGAAACATTTTCCAAGCTCTGTAGTAGGGACGCTGGAGCGGAGCACAGCAGTCCTTCCCTGGCAGACGATTATGGTCCCAGGAGAGAGCAGTTGCGCGCCGCTGCCAAAATCTTCAAACCACAATCAATTAAATGGGCGATAAGCTCATTTAAACCATATGAGTTTCGTCGATCCGCTCTCCCACAAAAAGGATTGGACGAACTTCCACCAATTCTAATTTAGACCTTTAGAGAAAGTTTTGCATAGGGATACATTTTTTGTTTTTATATCATTAAGCCAAGTTTAGGGGATACCCTATGATGCAAAGCTCTGCACAGAAGGAAGGACAGAGGGAAAGGAATTAGGGAATATGAGGAGAGCGGCGGAAGTGCTGATATTTGTCACTCTTAAACTTTCGCAGACTGTATGCCGAAGGAAAGACAGAAGATGGTAGACTGTTCAACATTCGCACAGTTCGGGATAAAAAAGCTTCACGGAATTTTATTGTACAGCCGAAGGTAATTTTCCAATTTTATAAAATCATGGAGGACCGTAAATATGATATATATCCCTAAGGAAGAAGATAAATCCTAAGCCCAGCCCAGGTTATATTGCCCCAAAAGCCTGGCTCCCTTTGTTATTAAGCCGATGGAGAAAGGAGTGGAAAGGCATATTGGAGACGAGGCGGTTAAGGAATAAATTTGCTTACCAAAAACGAAATTGACAGAGCTAGTTTTACTTAACCTGACAAGTGGTATATACATAAAAAGCAATTGACCTCAGCGGAATAGGCGTTTATTCTTTTTTGGACATTGAAGGCACGTTTGATTACACCTCTGTTAAGTCAATGATGCCTGCATTGATCAGCCATGGAGTAAGTCTAACATATAACAGATGGATTTAAGCAATACTTTCCAACAGGGTAATTAAGACGCAGGTGTTTGGTGAAACACTGGAGGTTCACACCACCTGAGGCTACCACTAAAGAGGAGTACTATCTCCCCTGCTGTGATCCTTGGTAGTTGACGACCTTTTAATTTAACTACACAACCAAGGTTATGCTGATAACCTTGTTATCATTATTACAGTAAAATATGAGAACTTGCTTTCTAGAAAGCTTCAGGAAGCCCCTAGTTTTGCTCAAGACTGGTGTGATGTGCACAATTTATCAATCAACCCCAGCAAAACAACAATTACATCCTTTTCCAGAAGAAGGAAAATGAGGAATATCACTAGCTCTACCCTTTTTGGTACGGATGTCCTAATGTCGAAAGATGCTAAATACCTTAGGATAACTCTCGATTATAAGCTCAACTGGAACAAACATATTGACGTGACACTAATGCTGTGGAACTGTAAAATACTGGCTGGCTCAACATGGGGACTCAAGCAAAACATATGATTTGGCTATATAAATCAGTAGTCAGACCCATGATCACCTATGCTGCAGAAACATAGTGAAGAAAATGTACACAACAGACAACCAGCAGGAAGCTAAATAAGCTTCAAAGGATGGCCTGTCCAAGCGTAACTGGTGGCATGCGTACAACATCTACCAGCGCTTGAGAGATACTATTCAACCAGCAATCATCAACGTTGTTGAAAAGGATGCTGGACTAATAGTGTACAGAGGGCGGACAGATGGGTATATTAAATGGGACTCCAAAAGCCTACGCACTATAACGGAAAGCATAGAAGTAAATCCAATACTGGAAATGATATCCCACAGGATAGTCGTTAAAAATATTATCTGTAGATACCAAATAGGGTGAAAATGGATACAAATCTAGGATATGAAGCCATAGTCTGATACACAGACATTCAGAGATTACACATTCACTAATATAACTTAAGCTACTTATAACGTCGACTATGTCACTTAATAACTAAAAAGCTCACTTATGTATCACCCAAAATAAAACAAATTATGATAACTTCAAAAGGAATTCACTTTTCCGAAATGGCACCAACATATATTTATATATATGTATAAATATAATTAGTAAATATAATTAGATATCTATTAAATGCTTAATCAAAATGTACTCACCAATCTAAAATGTGGAATCGACTTTATGGCGTTGGTAAATAGATAGTTATTGATTATCTTATTGTAGGCGTGCCCCGGAACATGATACTTTGTTTCAGTCGAGACCCAGAACTAAGTTTGTGTGTTAGTATTGATCTTGTTCTAGTCGTTCCCCGGTTCAGTATACTTTACATCAGGCGAGACCCAAAGCAAAGTTATTTTAATAGTATGTATTCTAGTCGCTACCCAGAATAACTACCTTTATCTCAGTCGAGACCCAAGATAAAGTAAATTTGTTAGTAAAACTTATTCCAGTCGAGACCCACAATAGATATCTTTATCTCAGTCGGAACCCTAAATAAAGTTTTTATGTTAGTAAATTTTATTCCAGTCGAGACCGAGAGAAAATATCTTTATCTCTGTCGAGACCCAAAATAAAGTGAGATTGTTAGTAAGATATATTCCAGCCGAGACCCAGAATATGTATCTTTATCTGAATCGTTACCCAAGATAAAGTTATTGAGTTAGTAAAATTTATTCCAGTCGAGACTCAGAATAAATATCTTTATCTCAGTCGCTACCCATGATAAAGTTATTATGTGAGTAGAATTTATTCCAGTCGAGACCGAGGATAAATATCTTTATCTCAATCGTTATCCAGAATAAAGTATATTTGTTAATAATTCTATCTTGTTACCACTAGCCAAGTCGATTCCGATATATTCTCACTAAGTGCTGGATGCAAAAAGAGGAAGATTCAAGTTGGCCTGTGACTTATATTGCCTCTGAAATAACCAATACGTTATTTTACTTTGCGCATAGTAACCAAAGTACGGTAACCTTAGCAGCTGTGCCTAGGTAGCAACAGAAAAGTCTGTTGACCTTAGCAGCTGTGCATATGTCAGAAGAGTACATTGATCCTAGCAACTTTGCATAGCAGCTCGAATTCTGAGTAATTGTGTTGCCGTGCCTAATTTCGCCTAGGTAAAGTAATTATAACTATGACTAATATGACTATTGCAATATTGCTTAATTTGCTACTTTTAAAGATACATTTAACTGGAAAAGATGACTTAATCCAATTACTTCTGATTTGCGAAAAGTTCATCGATGACAAGTTAATTCCCTCTCATTGGATTGTGTCCCGGCTTTGTTTATGTGGAATGTAACCATAATGCGTCGATTTTGTCTCTACTGAAAATTTTGCCTATCGACGTGCTTGAAGGTAGGTGTACATAGTTTCGTTCCCAACCTAGTTTCAATAATTAGAAATACTTGGAATTAGCATCTTTTGAACGATTTTACTTTCAGGTGGATTTTTAATGTTGTTTTCAATAACTAACCATGCAAAACTGAATCCAAAATCAAAGGGACCAGATCTGGACTTCAATGACAGCTCCAAACAAGCTAAAAGATTTGCGTTAAAAGACCTTCACCAAAGAAGGGCCTGGATCTTTTAAGGCTGTCTAGGAATGAACTCATAATCATTATTAGGTCATTGCAAACACAACAAACACATGCATCGGGTAGGAATAGCACCCACTAATGTATGTACGCAATATCTCGAAGGGGATCAAACTTTGGAGCACGTCCTATCCGAATGCGAGGCTAGCGCATTGTAAATTCCGGGCCTTTGACTTATACTTCTTAAAGCCTGCAGGCTTCAAAGAAATTCCACCCAAAAAAATACTGCTCTTCATAGGAAGAGTGGGATTGTTGGATGATGTATAAAGTAAGCGGTGCACAACAAGCCAATAACGGCAGCAGTGCAAGGGCCACTCACCTCGCCTAATCCCTCTAATCTAATCTACGCGGTACTTTTTATATGCGATCTCATTTTACGCGGTCAGATTATATTATAGGCCTCATATTAGTGAAGGTTACGCTATTGAAGGGTGACAAATTTATGTTGCTATGTGATTAGTTTCAACGATTTGGATAATTTATCAAGAGCATTTTTTATTGTAAAAATAAACTTCTCTTTTTCGTATACATTTTTAAATCCCCTGATAGGGTATTGGTAAAACACTATTAAAAGCAAAGGGTATACGCAGAGATATAGATCCATACTTAAGAAACTTTTTCTTCATTTGAAAAGTTTTTTAACTTTTTTGTTTTATTTTTAGATCTATAAATCCTTTGAGCGATACGAGAAATGCCATTATTTCAAATTAAATCCAAACAGAAAGTGATATTCCATGACAAAATAATTTCTTTATATAAGTATACGGTTTCTAGTTCAGTGAATTTCAAAAAGAAAAAAAGAAAAAGATGGCAATAAAACAAAGAAAACTTTTAAATTTTTTCCAATCAATTTAATTTAGAGATTTATCTAAAGCCGTAAAATATATGTATATATATATATGAATTCACTCCATTTCAAAAACCGATTAAAATCTTTTCGGTAGTTAGTTACGACTACGAGCAACTTAAGTACATGACTGAATAAGACGGAAGATGCTTTTCTTGCATGGTTCGATAGATAAGAATAAGGGAAAAAATTATAATGATATTATTTGAATCTCTGATCACTAAGTGTACAATTGAAAAAAAAGTTTACACTCCGATTTGAGAGATCTTATAGGCCAATAGATTACTATCAAAATTGTACTTCTTACGAAAGATTTTAATTTATAAACCTTTATCTTAACCTTTTCCTTAAGTAAACATATAAATATCTAAAGGTATTATATAAACAAGTTATAGTTCAATTATAACTCCCGGAGAGGATTCGACTGCATAACTTAAGATCATAAGATATCAGTTTTGTCCTAAAGATTACTTTTTTGTAGATCTATGATGAATATTTGTTTTCTAACTATAGGCCTATTCCCAAAACTATCTTGCATTCCCCAGTTATTCCAATCTATCATTTACACACATTCGAAGTCTATTTCCCCCATTCTATCTCTAGAGTCTTAAGGGATTCGTCTGGTGTACCTCAAGGGAATCATTTGGGCCTGTTATTCTTTATTCTATCTATTGCCGACATTGTATCTGTTGTGAGGCACTGCAAGGTCTTGTTTTATGCTGACGACATTATACTTTTCGCTCAGATTAAATCTTTTAACGGTTGTGAACAGGTACAGAGAAGCAATAATTTGGTACTCAATGCCGACAAATGTGAGGTTATGACATTCCACAGGAATTAGAAACCTATCACTTATGATTATGGGCTCTAGGATTCTGCTAGATTCGCCGTATGGGCTCTGTCTGTGGCATTGGTGTCAAGTGTGACCAAAGATTGAATATTATCTCCCACATAAACTTCATGGTATGAAAGAGTAGCTCTATGTTGGGCTTTATAAAATGTTAGTCTCGAGAGTTGTCGAATCCCACCATAACACTGCATTTGTAGACTTGCTTTGTGAGACGTCTTCTTGAATACGGTAGTAGCCAGGCCATTTTACGGTACACACATCGACCGTATAGAGTCTGTTCAGTGGAAATTCCTGTGCTTTGCTCTTAGGCACCTACCCTGGAATAATTTATTGATTCTTTCACCCTATGAGGATCGCTTGAAGCATTTAAATATGGATTTGCTTGAAAAACGTCGCATGGTTGCCGATTTAGCTTTTAAGCATCAACTCTTAAACGTGAATATTGATTCTCGGTTGTTACTTAACAAATTTGAGAAAGACTTTCTCTGTGGCGTGTTGGCTCACAAGAGGCTCTGTTGTTTTCATATGCTTGTAGGCCATAATTCGAAGATTAACAAGGTATGGGCGATTCACCTGTTAATTGGGTGCTTACGTCATTTGGAGACAAATGTCACAAGGTGAAAGAGATTTTTCAATTAGAAACTTTTTTGCTTGTCTTTATTAAATGTTACAATATATACCTAAACTTGTATAGCTTTGTGCAGTGTTTATGCCCTATTTGACTAGTTTGTTTTAATTCGAGATTTACGAATGTTTGGAATGCTGTTTTCTGGGTAGGATATTAACTGATGTAATGGTGCAATTATACGTCGCGAATGTGAGAGGTTTTTGCTAGGGGCCATGGTACAAATGTTCACAAGTATTGTCCTCTCGATATGTCAGTTGAGAGCAACGTCATATGGTGTACATTTTCTTCTTTAAAATTTCAATCGTCCTCAACAAAGGACGAATATCATATTCTAAACGGAAATTTTACTTTTCAGACACATTTTATACACTTTTATCAGTGCAAGTTATTAACCGGCTGTTAAAATTGCAACTTAATACTGCACAATTCATCATGCCGCTGAAAGTTTTCTTTGTTCCATAGGTTGAGGATATGACGTGAAACCTCAATTAGAATAAGCATATCGAAAAGACAGTTCAGAAAAGTATACTAATGTTGTGGAACTGTAGAAAACTGACTAGTACATTATAGGGATTAAAACCAAATATAATGATGTGATGGAGAATAGGAGAAGAATATATAGCAAACAGGAATGCTGATAAGCCAGATTTCGCGCAATGAATTCTGGTTGTGTTGGTAGTCCATGTTTTACATGTGTTACACGCCGTCCTTATTCTAAACAACTTGTCAATTTGCAAAAAGTAAACAAAGTTCTTTTTCTAGTTTATTTTGAAATAATTCGCATATTTAGTTTATATAAATCTTTGCTTCTATTAACAAAAAAGATAATTTAGATAGTGCAGTTGCCTGAAACATGACTTCCTTAGCTTATAATCCTATTTATATTTGCAAGCACTGACCGAGCACTTTATTCCTGTTATTTTCATTGATATGAAGGTTTTAACTGGAACTAGTTTCACTATTAAACTTTGTACAAAATAAACTTCAAAGATAAATCAGTTTTGAAAAAAACTGATTAGGTACTTTTATTAAATTTCACAAAAGAAATTTTAATTGAGTAAATCTGTTCACAAAAAAAAGCACATTTGACAATCATACCCCCATTTTGACAATAGTTCCTTCCGGCATCTCACTTACTCCTATGTATAATGTCCTGCTCGTGAAAAATTACGCTCATGTACACCACGAATTATACACGATTCACCCATTACTGTTTGCTATATATTCTAAGCATGTGACTGTGAACACGAGCTGATAGCATAGCGTTTATGAATTTATTATGCTTACATATTCGTAGTACTTAGGTGTCATATTATTCTAAAATGTTTAGGCTGTTTTCTAATTGGATGGTAATAAATTGTTCCTACTTGGGTATAAAAACGTAAGGTTATGTTGAAATGGGAATATATCTCCAAATATTTTTTGATTATTTGGCTATTCGTTAAGAACGGTTATCATAGTCCATTAAGACTTGTGAGATTAACTAATTTTTTCTTATAAAAAGGCGGAAAGTTCAAACTTTGGAACAAATATTTATTTGTCATTTTTATTTCTGTTCGTTTTCTACTTTTCGTTTTCTTTATTTTGAATAAACTTCTTCCAAGGAAATATCGTTTTATCTAATAAAAATTCGAAGTGCTTCGAGGAGTCTGGACCACCCTGGCCCCCTTCCCCCTCCTCTGGATACGTACCTGTACTGTGGATCGCTTCGCATAATCGTGTACCTTCGCCGGCTGTAGAATTTTATTTTATTATTAGAATTTTTCTACAAAAATGTTCTTCAATATAATGCATATTAACTTTTTACAAGTACAGTATTATAAGTAAGGCACCAGACGTTCATAAAATCACTTTCTACTTATATCCAATCATACTCTTCCGATCCTAATATTCGTAGTTCTAGTAGCTGATATCCGGAAAACTACATTCCCCCCGCCGGCCAAAATAAACCACATTGTTCACTCTCTAGACCTATGAGCAAACGTTTTTTAGTTCCAACCGGACGCTCTTACAAAGCTATGAATTGGCGCCAAACCTTCCTTGCCAGCTTCTTGCAGCTCGTCCAGGAGGTATGAGCCGAGGAAACTATATCGCTTTCCTAAGAGTTCCGGACAGTATCAAAGAAAGTGGGTCGTCGTTTCGCACGCATCTACGTAACCCCTGCATATTGGATCATCAACAAGTCCCATCCTATAAAGGTGACCCCTGAGAAAAGAGTGCCCAGTGATAATAGGCTCTAGAGTTCTCAGGGTTGGCTTGTTAATTCCCAAGAGCTTATTCGTTTGGTTTGGGTTAGGTTTACCCCATAGTTCTTTTGGAGTTCTACCCGAATACAAGTACATAACGGGGAGGGCAAGTTAGCAATGAAGCAAACATTTTAAATCTACAAAGTGCAGTCAACTAATTGGCTCTTTAATGTAAAATTAATGATGTGACTCTGCGAGAGATATATAGCCCGACTCACTTAAAACTTAGCGGGTCCATTGTGCTGCTTGACCACCCTAGATCCATCCTGCTGATCTCCCCCAGATTTGCAAAGAAATAGCTACCTAATAGCCTACCTCTTTTATTCATCAGAGCGGGACACTCGCACGTGTTGAAAGGATTCGATTTTTTTCGAATGCTTACAGCTCCTGAAGAAATCGTTCGTCCCTATTCGCAGCCTACTAGCATGACTCATAATGACCTCTACTAGATTCCTGTTATCAGTTCTACAACTCCCATAGGGATACTCATATAAGCTACTGCTGTGGAGCCCTTTTTGTTCAACTCATCAGCCATCTCATTGCCTTGAATATCCCTGTAACCAGCTACCCGACATAGGATCACTTTGTGCCGTGTAGTCCATTCCTCAAGGCAAGTTTTACATAACTACACCAATTTCGATTTTACCAGCACATCATCAAGCACGTTAGTAGCTCCCTGGCTGCCAGTCTATATGCAGATGTGCTGTATGGATTCAATGGACATATATCCCAATAGTGGCGGTTGGTAAATCGCTGCAAACTCTGCCGGAAAGACACTGCACTTGTCCGACAGTCTATAAAATTCGCGCCACTGCTAGTCTCCATCATACACTCTAACCTCTGTACCCGCACTCGTCTTGTATCTATCCATAAAGATATTTGCCACCAGGATATTCTTCGCATTCCAGTCACTCCTGGTGCGCATCATTGCATTTACACCCCCACCAAATGATAAGGAAAGCATTTGGTAGTCTGTTTCTTACCTGAAATTACTACAATCAATCTTCCGGAGAGTATTGAAATGCCAAAAACACCTCTCCATTAACCAACACCTTGCTCTTAGCCTGATAGATCTGATTGCCGCTACAATCCTGCAGTTGAGATCTAGCATCAATAAATCAAGCATGACCTCTAGTGGCGCCATGGGCGTGGTGCACAGATACACAGTTATTCGCAGGCAAGCAACCCCCTGGATTTTTGACAGAACATTCATGTTACATATCCTCGTCAGTACCGTCCAAACTAGCTTATGTAATTGAACCACTTAAAAAACAAATCGATCTGCATTGTATCTGAACTTGTGAAGTAAGTATCATTATTTTCGGGTTTTCTCCATTTTACACTTGTCTCTCCATCGAATTTTCAATGACTGTATGAATGTGTGGAAGCAAAAGCCCCCAAAATATTTCACCAGCCATGAAACAGACTCCCTCACTACCACATGAGAGCCCCAACAGAGTCCTAACATTATAAAATATATGCAATGTTATTATGTAAAACTGACCAAAGTTTGATTTGAATAGCTCCTCCGCCCTAAACTACTATTCATACAAAATTGTTATACCTTTCCTAACAAAATTATTTAAATGAATTTATCTGAACTAAATTACTACGATTCCTCAAACAAGAACTCTCAGCGAGTAATCATTGTATATGCCGCTGTCCTGTCATGGCATGCCCTGGGCTGATGATATCGAATGTAGCTACATACCTACGGATTCGGACTCCGGCTGCACATACACTATTGCACCAAGGGCTCAGCTGAGCGTTATTGAGCGCAAAATGGTAAGGTTACTTTGAAATCAAAATTATTTTATTATTTTGTTAAGTAAGCTATATAGGAAGTGCAGCCCTTAGGAAGGTAAACAACCAAGCTTTAAAATACTAGAAGACTATTTTCCTGTATGGATAGTAGTTTAGGCTCCATAGCATAGATGTAGTCAATGTTTGACACTTTTCCATAAGTATCAATATAGAACATTTTAGAGAACGGACTCCCAACGCACACATACAGATTTCTGTTTCATGGCTTGGGAAGCATTCTCGAGGGTTTTGGTGGAAGGCTTTGATTACGTAGAGTGCGATGATCTTACGTCCGATCTTGTACGGTCTCGTACGAATAAATCAAATGCACGCAATTGGTATATTGTGTTTACGTAGCAATTTTTCACATGGACAATATCTTGCGGTCACGCGCGTGAGTGACAGGAATAGCAGATTCTGAGAATAACCCTTTACCCATCTTAATTATTAAGAATTCATAAAAACATAGAAACTTTTGCTACCATAGTTGAATACGGTTGAGATAGTAAGTCGACACCACACAAAAGTCCAACAGACAAAAGTCCAACAGGTTTTGTACGATAAACAGTCCCAGTTTCCTGTAAAAGTTATTGTAGAAAATTGTAGAAAAGGTAGAATTTAGATTTCAAGAAGTAAGAATAAATTCAGTTTGTAACGAGAAAGTGAATAAAATAAATGTTCATTTTTAATATAGAGAAACGTTTTTTTTTTTATAAAACAAACTTGTGAATATCATTACTCGTCCACATTCGTGCAATTTTTTAAGATAGATCATTTTTTAATTGCTTGAACGAGCATGTAATTTATTTCGAAGTCGACAACAGTCGATTATTCATGTAATAGCACGTGTTTACTTTTAAAGGACTTCACTTCGCATAACCACAGCCTCCGTAGTTCATAGTTACATATTTCGATAGCTGCTACTCTAACCTGAACTAACCTATCCTTTATGTTTCGTATAACTCAGCCTTGGTGAGCTCTCATACAAGTGTTCCAAGTCCATAATAGACTAATAAGTAGTATATCTTGAACAGCTGTTTGTGACGTGTGAATGTTGACATTTTCCAAAACCAACCCTGCTAGACCTATCATGATGAGCTCATCAATGAGCTCCTCATGAGCAATCAGATGAACTCATTGATGAAATTTTTTCACGTTTGAATAAAAACCGGGAAAAAATCATTTATTTACTTATTCACAGATAGTGGGTATGCGATACTGCATCTCTTTCACTTATTTCAAAATGTATACTTTGCTTCTCTTTTGTGCATTTTACAATATTAGATGAGCACTTCTATGAGTACATAATGAGTGCCACCATGAGCTTATTAATGAGCATATCAATGAGTGTCACGATGAGCTTATTAATGAGCATATCAATGAGTGTCATGATGAGTTCATAAATGAGAATCTGATTATACGCTTGATTTCATATATTTTTCCGAATTCGACGCAGAGGCATAAGGATATTCACATAACGTCTTGTTCATCATATGGGCGACAAAAACTTATTATAAAATAAATAATTTAAAAATCTAAATAAATAAATCCAAAAATCAATTCACATTTTCCTAGTAGAAATGTCATCTGGCACGGTGATGACAAGAATAAATATTTATTTATGGCTGGTTTAGTATATAGAGAGCAGTTTCATGATATCCAATGGAGGCTCATCGGGACTTAATTTTCCATTTATATTTGCAAACACCTTGATGCTTTTCAGTCAAATTAGTATTGGTTTATATAATAACTGCTAATTTCGTGAGCATATTCTAATAGGGAAGCATCCTGTTTTTTACATACTCGCAAATAACGGTGTAGTGGTGATCTGTTGTTTTTTACACACCGGTGAATGAGGGTGTATTAAACAGCTGTTCAAGAGATTTCTCTTTTAGTATACGCTCGCCGGGCATGGCCAACTGACTCAAGTAAGTTGATAAGGTGACCGA
Source organism: Dioctria linearis (assembly GCA_963930735.1). Lineage (NCBI taxonomy): Eukaryota > Metazoa > Arthropoda > Insecta > Diptera > Asilidae > Dioctria > Dioctria linearis. Next base: position 235,662,898 of record OZ005741.1, read on the forward strand.
TATTGTTTTATATCTGTTGTATAAAGCCAAAGATTGCAAATAAGTAGATTATTGTAAAGGTTAACATTTTTCGGGGATAGCTTGTCTTTACATTACACTAAATGCTTCCTTTGCCAGCGATGTTTTAATAACCTACATTTCAGCGTAATTTGATCTCTGACAGTTATTGACTTCCGTCATAGATTCTATAATAATCTTACAGGACGGTACTAACAGAAGTTCTTCACAGCCTCCCTCTTTCCGTTTTCTACTTACAATCAATTTAAAATAATTAAGCCGAAAGTAGTTGAATTGAACTCTTTCTCCAAACAGAATACAACTTTGCAAACTTTATTTTAATGACTATTTACTTACAACAGAAATGTTCAAAAGAAATTCACAGAAAAACTCTTAATTGGCGTCTTAAGATTTTCAAAAGATTTCCTTTTGTCTGATTAAGGTTTTATAAGCAAAAGGGTTAAAAGTTTGTTGAATTCAGAACACGCCTAAATCTTGACAACTCCGTGCGATAAACAAATCTCCTTTCATTATTTTAAAAAGGCAAAAGGTATACGGAATTGAGTTTCCTTTGTTGTCCTTTATTTCTGTCTTGTTTTCTTATTTAAACTCGATTGCGTTCTCATTTTAAAAATTTTCCACGTCCTCAAACAAGACACCTGACTGTTCCCGTTTCGCCTGTTGATTTTTAATTTTTGTTACCAAGTTTATCTTTTTTTTGTTGTGTTATGATGTTTTGCCTTTATTATATATTATGACGTAGAGAAAGCGTTAACAAGCAAAAGTTTCAAAGAATGCCAAGGCAAGTTGTTCGTTAAGAGAAAACAGATAAGTGCTTAGTAAGAATACAAACTTTTTCTTCCCAATTTTTTTTTCTTTCGTTTTGTTGTTTCGTTTTTTTTTCTTGGTCGTCGTTAGCAGAACTAAATTATTTTGTTCACTATCTTATTTCATGGGGCTATCTATAAGATAGTTTATACACACGGGGAGGAGATAAAGTTTCTTATCGAAGTTCCGAAAATCGTTGCCGTACGTTTTATGTCTGCAATTGTTTTTATTTCAGTTTCTTGAGAGTTTTATTGCCACAGGTAAATTAATGGAGGGCACGTTTTAGTATTTCTTACGTTCAAGCGATGAGGTATCTTTTTCGACTTCCTACTCAGAGTGCAATTTTTATGTAACGTTAAGAATACACAAAGCCTTATGTATACAAGGGCGGATCTAGCATTAAAATTAGGGGGGGGGGGGGGGTCATCTTACTACAATTAAGTAAAAAAAAAAAACAAAATTAAATGGGACACCAATTGTTGTCGTAAGTTGCTTAGTTTAGCCACCGCAGTACAGCAGTGAGGTACTAGGAAGATTTCCGCATTAAGCGGTGTGGTGATGTGTCATTTTTTAATATCATTTTTCTACAAAATGTCATTTTTCAATAGAATTGTAGTTTAGGAGCACACTGCAGGAGTCATTTAAACCAAATTTTTCTTAGTTTTACACACTGGCGTATATAATATGGACTGCTTGATATGCTATTTCATGCGGGTACAATTTTTTGTCTCAAAAATAGTCCTTACGTTGAAATATGATTTTAATAAAACCTTACGAATTTGTGTTGAGTATCAATGAATATATTGCCTTTGGTAAAACCCTTTTTATCACTAATTAACCCAAACAATTAATTTAAAAACATTTATTTCGACGAACCCACTTATTTATTTGTTGATTACAGCTCTCTCTCAGTTGGTACTTGGTCCTTAGACCGAAAGAGAAGTGAGCCCACTTTCTGCAGTGTATTTTTATGGACGTAGTCAGTCCATATTATACATGTCAGTGGTTTTACATAAGAAATATTTTAGAATGTTAGGACTAAGCTAGTGCTCTGATGTGGTAGTGAGGGAGTCTTTTTCGTGGTGTTTCTCGAGGGTTTTGGATCATCCAAAGTTGTTGTTCCAAACTCAAATTCTGAGAAAACCCTATACACATACATCATATGCATACAATAATATTCATTGAAATAAATTTTGATTTTTTAAGTTTTGGAATAAAAATATTTTGTATAATTTTTCGAAATTTAATTATACAGGGTGTCCCGTATGTGGTCTGGCACCCGAACGCTACGAGGTCATGCTTTGCTTAGACAAACAAGAAATTGTATGGGGGGTGGGGGGGGATCGTAACGGTTGTCGAGATAACGAGACTTTAAGATATTTGGGTATGTTTTTATTGATCACCCTGTAGCTTCTGAATGTTACACCCTATTTTGATGATTTAAATTTTGGTAGATAGATAATCGTTGGAGCTATCTAATGGTCTATACATTTTTCTCTTACCCTTTCCGTTTTGACGTTATGGCTTAAAAAAATTCTAATTTCGGAATTTTTACTCATAGTTTTTTTATTTAACTACTATTTTTATCAAAAAACACGTCTCCAATATCAATTTTTCATATTGAAATTAAAAAGCACAAAAGCGTAGCTTTAAAATGACCTATTACACTCTGTACCCAAAATGTAACCCTTGCGTTTGTTGCACTTTTTCTTAAGCATCTCTAGTTGAATTAAATAAATAAAATAAAAAAGATAAAATAAAAAATAATTTTTTTCAAATAACTCAATTAATTAAATATTTTTTTGTTTAATTGGGGGGGGGGGGGGGGTCATGACCCCAGGACCCGCCCTGGATCTGCCACTGCATGAATTATACGACGAATTGATATAACGTACTTTAAATTTTCTCATAATGATTTTCGTTTTCGATTATATTTAAAAATTCGATGATTAAGTGTTTGAGTTAAAAGAGTATCCAAAATGAAAGCTATAATATATTTTTTGGTTATAAATGTTGGACATGATTGAATATTGCACTATAAGTCGACCTGTTGTTATAAATTAATAATTCTTTCATGAATTTATAAACTTTATTGTTTACGAGTGAACGTAAACCCTGTAAATGATAAATAACCTTTTCGTTCTCCTGCCTATATTTACATTAATTTTTGAGATATTGACGTGTCATTTGCGACAATATTTTAGAATCAACTCAATTTAAATTAATTTTTTTTTTTTTGAAAAAAGTTTAATTTTCAATTCAATTCAATTCTATTCTTTAATAAAGGTATTATACATCAAGATTACTTAATATTTTCAACATGTACAACATACGTTATTTGGAAGAAACTACTGAGCGACAGAATAAGGATGACACTGGTGTCATTAATTTTAGACTACATACAAAAGTAAGGTGACGAAATTATCTACTAAGAAGTATAACTAACAATTAACTACCTATGCAAGTAGCTTATGTATATAATCTATTGAATTTATTATTTCATTTAAATAGTGTGTTTATTAGGTGCGTGCAGCTAGTTGCTATCAGTGAAATGTCGGTAAAGAAACCTCTTAAATGCGCCAACAGACACTGGAAGTGAATTCCACTTACAAGATATGTGAACAAAGTAGAAACGTTGGCCCATGGTAACGAGAGATTAGAATATGGACATGTCTAGAAATACGTAAAAAGCTTATACTGTTGCCCAGGTATGAGGGAATGTTAGTGTATACAGGGTGTTTCCCACTAGGAGGTTAATAGAGCAGGAGGTGATAGTAGTTACCTAGACGAACCAAAAATTTATGGCAGGGCGGGCGGGGGTGGGGGGGAGGGCATTTGAACGGTTTTGGAGTTACAAAGTGATTAAGAAAAAAAGCTAGTTTTTCAGAAAACACCCTGTATCTTAAAAACTACAGGACGTAAGGTCACAGCTAACAGCTCATTGTATGCAAAACTTTATGGCCTTTCCAACGAAGCCCCTTAAGAGTTATTAGGTCTAAACCTATTCTCTAACCAATTTTCAAACCTATTCTCAACGATAATTTGTTCCATTAGCACGTCATTTAAAAAAATATCGTCTAATTTCGGTATGACCTGAATAGGTTATGAGTTAATATCTGTTTAACGGCTACAGTTAACACATAGGGTGTAATAGGTTAACTTACAGAGGAGAGCCAACAGTTAGCAGGTTTTTATAAAAAAAGCTATATAGAAGTTAAATTAAAAAAAAGGTAAGAAAATCCGAAATTTTTAGTTTAGATAACCATAATTCTTGACAGGAAAGGGCTGTGGGGCTGGTCGTTGGAACGGCCATGAAATTCTGCACACAATGAGCTCTGAACTGTGACTGTACGACGTGTAGTTTTTAGGATAGAGGGTGTTTTGTGAAAAACTAGCTTTTTTTCTTAATCACCCTGTAACTCCTAAACGGTTGATACGCCCCCCCCCCCCTGCCATACAATTTTTGGTTCGTCTAGGTGAGTAACTATTATCTCCTGCTCTATTGACCTTCTAATGGGAAACACGCTGTATAAGACTAAGTTTCCATAGGTAAAAAATGGAACAACTAAAGCTTTGACTATTTTGAGTTTGGTAGCTATTGAAAGAAAATCCGCTCCGCACCAAAGTTTACGAAGTGTACCATAAACCTTACCTAGGATGCTATTAGCATAATCGTAACCGGTCAGGCGAGAGTTGAGCATGACTCCAAGATTTCTAACTCGCTCCAAGTGAGGCAGAGGATTATTATTTAGGAGAACTGGGGGAAAATTTAATCGATCCAAACCTCGCCTATGGAGTATCATATAATTTGTTTTGTTTGCATTCAAGGCAAGATCATTTACCAAAGACCGCTCATGGATGTGCTCCAGATCATTGTTGATATTGAGGATACAAACCTCGGATAGACCAACAGGGCAGCACATAAAAATTTGAACATCGTCTGCATAAATATGTATTTTGGCTTTGCGTATCACATCTGGTAAGTTGTTAATATAGAGACTAAATAGATATGGTCCAAGGATAGAGCCTTGTGGTACAACACGAGACAGATATAAGGAGTAAGAGAGAAGGTTGTTATTTTTCACTTGCTACGTGCGAGCGGACAAAAAACGTTTCACGACTGATAGAGCAAGAGAGGAAAATCTAAATTGTACGGCAAATTTTTGCAATAATTTACAGTGATTAATGCTATCAAAAGCTTTTGAGAAGTGTAATAAGGCAAAGATACCCAAGTTATCTCTATCAAGTGCTCCCCGAATATCCATGGTAACCCTTAACAAAGCCGTTTGAAGATTATTTTAATAATATAAAATGTACAAATCATGAACATTTCGTACATGTTCTACAGGAGGAGATTGGGTAGATTACACGCACTTTGTTAAAATCCAGAATAATATCGTAAAATTTACAAAAATCAACAAAGCTTTAATTAGAAGGTTACGGAAACCTTTAAAAAACGTGCAAATTTAAAGCCCGATTCGCTATACAGGTGTTGTATTTCTGATTGTATCCAATCATTTATACAAGTAATTTTTAAATCATTATGACAGACAATTTGGAAATTTTCATATTTTTGTATCTAAGAAATATACAAATGTAAATCTGAATGTATGAAAACTAAGAGAGTTTGGTCCGAAAATAGCTGTTCACGATATCATGGTAGCAGGTATCCCACTTTTTGAAAATTTTATATAGTATTTCCAGCAAAAAATTGTAGTATATCTAGTGCAGGTGTAGCAGATTTTAAAAATGTTCTTTGCTAATAACAATAGAAATTACGCCTAATTTTATGCACTTCCACACAAATTAGATAAATTCATGAAATTATGCATCATAAAAACGGGAATATCTCAAAAATGGTTGCATTTAGGCAGGTACATGTGCTTAGTCAAATTAAAGGTAACATTCCGGGGTCTCTAAATGTTGTAATAAAACTGTATAGTTATGAAGCATTTTGGCGGGAAAATCGTTAGCATTTGAAAAAATTAGAATTTTTTTTTCCAATTTTTTGACTTTGACGTCCTACTACTTCCGACGGAAGCTGACAGGAAGGCTGACTGGGAATTCACTGGAAAGCTTAGACGGTTTACTATCATCTGAGATGAATCCCACCTTGATAGGGTGTATATCAAGAAAGTTACATGGTTAGCTAAATGAGCAATACATACTTTACAAAACGCACTGTCGTTTCTGAAAGTTAACCACTAAAGTTCTATTTCCTATTCCACTTTATAATTTTGCCTATACTTCTTGTGCGTTGATTCCGACGAATTATCTTCTCAGGGCACTTTTCACTATTTAGTTTATCACTAAATTTTATGCAAAAATTACCAGTAAAAATAAAAATATTATGAAATTCATTATCTTGCCGGTTTAGTAGTATTTTCGAGAAAATTTGATTTTGAGAGTAGATTTGAAGCCTGGGTCATTCCGATACAATGAAAATAACTTAATTCAATTAATTTTAATTTATTTCACAATACCTCTCATACACATTTTTTTGTTACATGCAGCTGAATTTTTAATTGTTTTTGGGATGTCATTTTTATTGACACGATACCAACAACAGCAGCAAGCAAAACAAAGTGACAAAATTCTGGAGATTCAATTCGAGAATGGCGTGCATTGTGCACTTAGCTCTCGATTATTATTAAATTTAAATTCCTACTTTATTTATTACAATTCACAGTTTTACAGATAATGCTACGCTAACACAGTGTTCAAGAAATTTTTCGCAGTAGCAGGTAGCACACCCTCAATAGAAAAGAATTGGCCAATGGCTGAAAGTCAAAATGAAAGCCAAAGTCCAAGTGAAGCCAACTTGTGATGAGATCTGATTTCTTTTTCGTAGCTTAGGCGTATATTTTTGTCACATATTTTGACATTTCGCTATAAATTTGTTGTACTTTTATATTCGCCATATTCATTTTGATTTATCCTTTTCATCAACCACAAAATAAAACTAAAATTAATTTGCATGAATTAATGTCAGAATACACGCCTTAAAGTACGACAAATTAGTCAACTGCTTCCGAGGTTGTGACAAAATTGTTATATTGTGGTAAATGAATATTCTACATCTAATTAGAGCAATACAAGTGCTTAAATTCGAAATAATATTTTGAATTTGTAATGTGAAGTGTCATTTTTAGTTCATTTTACGTAATGCAAGGCTTGCTGAGCTGAATAAAAACACGAAATAATCAGTAGAAAAGTTCATTTCATTTAGGCGTATATTTTTAAATTAAAGTACGACAAAAGATCAGAATCACGCCAGGTTATATTCAGTATTCACGGTCAAATGGTGAGATATTTTTGAAATTTTTATCACAATTCCTAAAGTGTAGTACAAATTAGTTACCATGGAGTAGAGTAGTAAATCGATAAAAAGTGTAGTAGATCTACTACAATTGTAGTATAGTGGGATCTCTGCATGGTAGTACGGTTTCCAAAAAGGAAGAAAAAGAAGACGATGTTGCTTCCCAAAAACTCTTTGAATCACCCTTATAGTGTTCTTACAATAGTCTGCCTAAGGACAATTTTACCCGAAAGGACGTATTCCATCTGCCATTTCAGATAAAAAATTTTATCACTAATATAATATAAAGGGTGTCTCAGAATGTTTTTCGTTCTTGTTTGTACCATTACGGGCCAAACACAGCTCCCGGTGAGTCATGACAGATGTCAAAAGGTTTGCTAGCTTGTTTAGTTTAGTAGCGATGGATCGTTTGATGGGACCGCAGCGCATATTTTGTGTCCGAGCGTTTTATAAAAATCAGGGTAAATGAGTATGAAGAAGCTGATTGCGCCCAGTTACAAATAGTCCTTTTTCATAAATCAAAATTCGAAAATCTGCTCGTGGATTTCACAGTAATTAAAATGAGTTTGAACTAATTCTGGTGTTTTATTTTCAAGTTTAAAAAACGAAAAACATTCTGAGACATCCTTTATTACTACTTATTAAAGATGATAAAGATAAAAATTGTCTTTAAATTAACAGATTAATATATAATGTGAAAATCCGTTTGATTCATTGATTCATATTACAAATTTTTTGAAATATTTGGAAAAAACTGATTATTTCGCGAACCCAAAGATGGTTACTGTTCATAGCGAAATTAGTAATGTTGTTTCACCCGGGGAAATGATTGCAGATAGACTCGATTGAAAAAATTATATATATGTATACATAACATATGTGTATTATTATTATTACCCTATTGTCAAAATAGGGACAAAAAATAAATTTTTTGTTTTTCATCTTTTAGGCATTTTTCAAAATGGTTGAAACCGTGGTATACAGTCCCTTCTGAGAACTTAATGTTTCGTTTTGTTCGTTAATTGTTATAATGTCAAGTTAGTTTTCGTGGTCCCTTTTGACCCATTTTTTTATTTTTAGATTGGCTAGTGTCCGTTTTTTGTTTTACACATTGTAGAGCCTTTTGTCACCTATCCTTAAGTATTTTGAAAAGAGCCAAAGAACTTATACAAATAAAAAAATTATTATTATATTAACAATTCCGAAAGTTTTTGGAGCTGCCCAATGGTTTACAAGCAACTATTAATAACGATAATATCTTGACATCCTGTGAAAAAAAAAATTATAAACGGGAAAATGTAGTCTTTCAAAACTGTGCATGGGAAAAGCATTAGTATTCCATATTTTTTATATTTAGATGATTGTGAGATAAACAACTGTCTTGGTCCCTCAGCTCAAGCTGGCAGAAAAGCACCAATTTTATTTTTCGCCTGATGAATGCAATTTTTGACATTTTCTCAGGCTTGATGACTGTCGCATTATGTTTCAGGCTGCTGATAATGCAGTATGGCGGAAAAGGGGTAAAGTTTTGAAAAAAATATAAATGAAGTATTATTTAGAAGAAAGTCTGGACAGTTAGTCATCATTCATTTATGAGTGTATAGTAAGATTGCTACAGGTATTAAGCGGAAATATACCAAAATCATAAATAAATGTACCAAAATCATAAATACTCTCTCCCTCCTAAACGTCGCATTTTGCTTTTTCATAACTCATATCAACTCCTGAAGTCTTTCCGTTTAAGCATGAAAATTTCATTAGCATCCAGATATCGTCGGAGTAGTAAAATTTGGTGCCACGTAAAATAGAAAATCGGTCAATCGTAACCCCCAGAATATACAAGCCATGAATGACTTGAATGATAAGATAGTGGACCGGTAACGGCCAACATTATATACTTCTTGCCTTATCTTACTACTGTTATTTTTCACATAAATGTAGCTTGATTTTCGTTCGAACACCATAATTGCCTGGGCTGGCCTGCAATTTGTTGCTAATTAAGGAGGGTTATTACTGCAATTTTAAAAAACACGAAAAGTAAAATATGACAATTCTGTGCACATTATCATGATCAAAATTCCACATAGTTTGAGAAAAAGCATAAACTTAGGTAATGACGTGTCAAAAATAAAGATGGCGGGGTTTTATTTGCATGTAATTAGCTTTAGAAAATTCTCAAATTCATGAAATTTGCAAAGTTTGGTATATAATAACGTAATAGAAGTAAGTAGATATATTTGTGCTTGAGTATGGAAGACCTTGAAGTGGAAGAGGTAGTGACGGAGAGAAAAGTAGTAAAAAAGTTTTGGTTACTAATATATTTTGGTTTGAAAGTTGCTATTTTCGGAGACGAATAACTATCACAATCATGATATTATTGGAAATAAAGTTCAATTTGTAACAAAGATCGAACCTTCTTCTGTTTATTTTGAAAAACTAAAATTGTTTAGTGCAATGATAAATGAAATAAAGTTAATAATGTTAATCATGGTAACGACAAAAATTTCTTGTTTTTATATATTTTGCATACAATTTGGCGTTTCATCAACGGCAGATCGAATGATGGGTTTTCGGAAAGCATTCACTTGTTTTGAAAGCTCTGCGGCGAGCTGTAGTGTGCAACCTCGGAAAGTGTATGCCGCCATTTTTTGCAATAGTGTAGATTTCGCGGAATATTTTACGTTTTATCATTGGTTGGTAATATTTTATTTATGATTAGGAGGCGAGAAATTATTTTGGCAGTTCTATTTATAATCTATTTGTTTATAATAGTGAGTATTATGGGAACTGTTAGCAATAGTCGGTCTAATAATATTATGGAATAAATAAGAGAAAACTGAATATTACATCTTTTAATTAGAGTTTTTTTAAGATTTTCGTATTTGTCTGTAGTTGGGGGTACTTGAAGAATGTCCAAAACGTTCATGATCGTCTCCAGCTTAAGGGCTTGATTATATGGCCGTATTTCGTCTCATCGGTTCTAATTCCTTTATCTCGGAATTCAGCCTCTACGCTTATAAACCGAGCTTCTGGACATGGTGTCCAAAAAGTTGGTAGCTTGACAGATGCCGCTGCGACATAACTCTGCTCAATATTTATTTCGTCTCCTGGCATTTTTGGACAGAAGTGTTAGACCACAAAAAAAATATATATATATAAATATCTAATGAAAAAGAAAATTTCACTCAATCACACAACACTCGCGATACTAAAATGAAAAAAATAACTTATTTCATTGGACCGAAAACACTCTGAAACGTATAGCCTTTAAAAGCAGATATAATTTGTACCAAATTTGTACTTTTGTATTGCTTAGTATGTTGTAAATGTCTTTTTGTGTACAATATTTTCACATAAATTAAAACTATTAAATGTAAAAAGCAAAAGGAAAATATAATATATTTTTAAAATATCCTATCAGATTAGGTTAGAGTCTTACTAAATCTAATTTAAATCTAAATTTAAACTTACTATATTCTTTTCTTGTTTTTTTTGTTCTGTAGTTGACATAAATAAAATGTTCTTTATTCTATTATTAATCTTCTTTCTTCTTTGATGAATTCTTGATTGTTTCTTCTTTTTTTTATATTCTTTGCTTCTTAATTATTTTCTTTTCTTCTCTTTTCTTCTGTTTAAAAATTTCTTGAGTTCTTCTTTTAATTCTTTATTCGTGTCTTGAATTATTCTATAGTTCTAGAAAAAGGTGCCTTATCACTGGTGGGGGGTATCTCTTAACTAGAATTTTAGAATTGTTGACACGACGGGTTATTTTAATGTTCGGTGTCAAATGGTTGACCTGTTGTTTGGGGTCAACGTGCTGGTCGCGGTAACGGTTTGTCCAGTTTTCTTTTCGGGGTAACGGTTTGTGCAGTTTTCTTTTTCGGGGTCACCAATTGAACGGTTTGTAGGGGCTGGATGTTGCCAATTTGAACTGGTTGTTGTTAATATCTATAATATGATAGATGATGATCGAAACAACAAATGTGGATGCTGCAGTTCAACAGTTCTTAATTATTAATATAAATATATAAATGTATATATATCTATATATATTTATCCTAAATTTATAGTAGGATAAAATTGAAATTAAATTATTTTTATTTTATGATAATATTTTTTTATTTTAATTTATAAGTTTTTCTTTTAAAACTTTTTAAAAATTTTTAATATTTTATTAAAAATCTAGCATTAAACTTTAAAATATTCTTTAACAGATTTTGCCCTCTGGCGTCTGAATTAAGAAAATTACAAATATGCCTTTTTGGCAATAAAATTATTATTTTAAGAGCTTGCCCTCTGGCGTTTTAAATTAAATTAAAGAAGTTTGCCCTCTGGCGATTCACTTAAAACTAAAATATCCTTGACACAATTCTATATTTTTAAAAACGAATACATTCCAAAAAGTCTTGATGTGTATTTTCTAAAATTGTGTACAGTAGTGTGTTTCTGTGTTTAAAGTTTTTTTCTTCTTCAAAGTGTTTTCCTTTAAACGTCAAATTTGAATTTTTTTTATTTTACTTACAGTCAGTGCAAATATTACTTTGACAATATTTTATTTATAGTCAGTGCAAATATTATTCTGACAATCACAAATTATATTTTATTCTATTTTTATTTACTATCAAAAAAAAAATAAAAATTATTATGTAGCTTCCGCTACAATTGCTAGGTATGTAAATTTGTGTATATGAAATATATAATCCTACAAGCCGATTCACAGAAAATCGACCAATTTTGTGTAATTTTATTTTTTTTTATTTTGATGAATTTTTACAGGAAGGTTGGCAATATTGAAATTAGCAATGTTTTGTTGCGATCCATTTATGACCGAGATACGGTCTTTTGAAATTTGAAAAATGTAGTAAAATTTTGCTTAGTAGATGTGACGTTATCATCATATCTCCATGAAATAAACGTGATTTATTTTGGGAAGGTTTGAGGCTTCCGAGAAAAATTAATCTAAGTAATTTTTCTGAAAATTTTCTTTCAAGTATAATGGATATTTCGGTTATCCTTAAATATCTCAAAATGTGCAGTCCCGATATTTTTTATTTTATTGTGTGGATCTTAATCCCTTTAGGGTTTTAAGTGAAGCTGTAGGAAGGAGAAAATGGTTGTTGGTAAAGTCAAATTTAACTCTTTAAAGTAGTACTTTGGTTATCTAGTTAATAAAATGGTAAAACTGACATAGTGTATACATTGCCAAAATTATATGAAACATTTCAACTAAGAGTTCTCGGAAGAGTTTTATTTGATGAGCGGCTTCAGTAAAATAAAATTTGCCCAAACAATAAATGAAACCAGACAAATTACAAGGAAAAGTGTCTGATCAACATTACAGAGCGCACACATTTAATTTATTCACTTAAGTTATTCACTTGGAAATATCTTTGTATATTAACACAGGGTCTTTTAGGAGTACAAGCTTAAAATACTAATATTTTACTGTATATTACAAACAAAAGGTACAATTCATGATTCAAATTAAGGATACTAAGATTACATTATAATATTGAAACAAAATAATTAACATTTAAATATTATTAATAATAACAAAGAATAAAAAGGAATAAGAAGATGGATTAAGTACCAAAAAAGAGAGAAAAGAAATAACAAAAGAGCAACAAAATAAAAAGACTATAAGAGAAGATATCTGGCTATGCATTCCGTTCAACAACATCATCTTTCAGGGACTTAAATGATTAAATAATTTAGTAGCAAATTGTTTGACAGACCTAATGCGACCGAGACCACTAGGCAAGGAATTCCATAACTGAATAGCATGGATGTGGAAGAAGTGCTGACTAAAAGCAAGTGTGTGAGCAGGCGTAACCAAAGCAGTCGTTCGTAAGGATATGCAGAAACGTAACCTTTCAAACAAATATTCAGGCTTTGTGTACAAATCAGTTTGTGCAGAAAAATAAAGATATTATAATTAATATATGTAGGCAAGGAGCAGCCAACCAATGTATGTGCATAGGCCGATATGTGATCATATCTTCTTAATCTAAAAATATATCTTATCATGGAGTTGAAGGCTACATTAAGTTTGTTAAGCGTAGTAGAATCAAGATGACAATACACTGTAGCTCCATACAAGATAAGTGGAATTAAAAGAGCCTCTACAAGCCTGAATCGAGCATCAGTGGGAGTGTATGCACTTGATTGCCAAAGAGTACGCAGTCCTCTATATATCCTTGAAATAACTACATCAATGTGAGAGCCCCAGGTGAGAGTTTTATTAAAAATTATCCCTAGGTTACATACAGTTTTCACATAAGGAATCGTAGCTGCGTTTATGGTTACTGGAGGAAAGTAAGATGTATCAAGCTCGAACCTGTGTATATATCATCATCATGAACATCATCTGCATAAAGATGAATCTGGCAATTTGAAACTGCTGAGAATATATCGTTAATAAATATCGCAAACAGAAGGGGACCCTATGTGGAGCCCTGAGGAATGCCACTGTGAACGCCAAGAAAATCCGACATTGTACCATTACATGAAACATACTGAGTACGATTGCTAATATAGCTTTTAATGAGATTTACAGCTGAGGAACTAAAATTAAAATACCAGCTCAGTTTTTGAAGTAAAAGTCGATGATTGAATGTATCAAATGCCTTACTAAAATCAAGTAAAGTAAGTATGATCAATTTATCTTGATCAATGTAGGTACGAATGTCCTCGCATATATTTGTTGTACAACTATGATACTTTCTAAAACCAGATTGCAAGGGCGAAAGGAGGCGATTAGCTGACAAAAATGAACTAATCTGCTCGGCTATGACTTTCTCTAGCACTTTTGATACGCAGCATAGTATACTAATAGGTCTATATTCCGGCGATCCTGACACAGATTTTTTATGGATGGGTATAATTGTTGCTCTTTTCCAGGTGGTCGGAAAGGAGGAACTCATTAGACTCGAATTACAAATATAAGTGATAACTGACAAAATATATGGCAGTAAAATTTTAAAAAATATAAGGGGTAAATTATCAACACCAGCGGAAGTAGTCAGAATCGAACGAACATGCTTCTCAATCTTATAAGAATATACTCGAGAAAATGAAAAAGAGGGAGAGTTAAATGCCCTTTCGTTTTGAGTAATCTCGATTATAGGTGAAATATAATTGGAATATAAATTTGACAAAAAGAGTCGATTTAGATTATTGGGATCAGCCTCACAGCAGCTATTCCTTGATTTGCCCACTCTAATTCGTTCGCCTCTTGCCTGCTCCTAACGCAAAACGTTTTATAAGTTATGAAAAATCCGACAGCAAATCCAAAATCTCGCCATACTATTGCAATCCTACTGCTGTGCAGCCGAAATGCTTTGGAGTATATAGCACGCGAATACCACAGTATCATACATGTAGCTTTGCATGTACATATAGAGATTTGTTTCAATTTTCAAATTGCATGCTTTTATGCGTTTATGTTCCAATGTCTTTAGATAATAGAAATCGTGAGCTTTTTTTGGTGGTAACCCCCGTAAAGGCAACATTTTTAATTTTTTTTCTAACAATTTCTTTTCAAATCGACACTTTGTTAACGACATTTTCCAGGAGTGTTAGTTTGGTAGGGTATAAATATGTCCTGTTTACTCTAAATTAAATATTTGCAAGAAAACTGAATCTGGTATTAATTACCTCGGCTATGATGATGTATTAAGTAAAGGGAGAAATTATTTTAAATTTTTCGTGGGCATTTACAAGCAGTCAATTTAAAAATATTATTTTTATCTTTTCTATTACATTTGATTAGAGTATAAATTTGACTTTTATTAGAGCTCTAGGGGGTGCGATTGCCCCGATCAATTGCTAAAATTGGCATTAGATAGAACGTATTTAGTATGTCTAATCTACAACATCAAATTAGCAAGTATGTATCCAATCAGATTAATTGATATGAATGTAAAATTCTTATCAAAAACTAAAAAGAATTAAATGCATTCAAACTGCAGAGATTTTGTAAATTTTAAAGACACTCTCAAATAATCGGATTTACTCGTCTTTAGTAGATTATATAAAATTAAATTAACGCCCTTAGGTTTATATAATCGTTCAACGAGCAACTCATCTAGAATCGTAAAAATAAAAGTTTTTCTAAAAAATTCTCAAATCCATCATTCGTAATACACTTGTCACCAATATTTACATAAAGTTCCCAGACCAATGACTACTCCTGCAATTTATCAATTAAATATAAATAGTTATTTAGGTATGTAAACAAGTCCCAAATATGTACACATGTAAAATGAGATAAGTTATGGTAATGTTATATATTTATATATCGATTGCTCACCTTTTGAACTTGGTTGTACTGCTAATCCAATTGGGGACACTTTTCACAAGAGGTACACAACACAACTTAATTTTTTTTCTATTTCTTTATTAATAACGATACACAACTTAAACCTTAAAACTTTTTTTTTTAACTTTCTATTTTTCTACTCTTTTATAAAAAAAACACAGCTTAAACTTCTAATATTTTTTGTTGTTTCAGGAGCACAATTTAACTTTCTATTCTTTCTTTTTCTTTATCAACACCGACCAACGACCAGGAGGAAAAAACTTGTCTTATCGTTCCGACCAAAACCAAAAATACAACTCATCTCTTGATCAAATTCATCGTGATCAAGAGCCATTGTTCAGGATAGAAAATGCTAAATTGCAATTTCTTATCCTGAGAAAATTTTTCTTTTTAATTCTGGACTTGTCTAGAATTATTTGCGTTGAACGATGGCTTCAAAAATGTAATCTTACACTTTTTAAAACATCAGCCATCGTTTGAAATCGCGACGCGCATATACATACAATGCATTTATGCTGCGCGCGTTTCTTATTGCGAAAGCTTTTTTCGTAATATGTATGTACGTATGTACATACGTATTGTATTTTTCGCGACAAATCGTACTGAAGGTACGATTTGCTTTTTTGATTTCTTTTTTAATTAAATTGTTGAAATGACAAATTTTGCTGAAGGCAAAATTTTGTCGTGGAAATTTTAAAGTAAAACGACTTGGGGTGTAAAATGAAACTTTTGTTTTTCCCAAGTCGTTTGATGGGAAAAATTTTATGACTCGTTTGGAATGTGAAGAAAATTGCTGATGCAATTTTCTTCACCCTTTTTGGACGATAAACTAATCATGTTTTGTGCATGATTAGTTTATTGAATTTTTATATTTTATGGTTTTTCTTTTATATGCCCAATTTTAGGTTTCTAGGTATATAGGGCTTATTAATTATTTGTTTTTTTTTTTTTTTTTTACCTGTTAGGCCCTAAGGTTTTATATACCTACCTATGGTACATATATGTACCTAGGTTTTTTATACATAACATTCCTTCCCCCCGCGAAAAAGAGAATTATTCTTTGAAGAGGAATAATTCTCAGGGGAAGTTGTTGTTGGTGTGTTTTTGGTGCCTGGGTTTTGGTCGGTTTTCGGTTGAGTTTTTACAGCAATATACCTATATATATAATATGTATTTCTTATGGGAATATATATAATTTCTGCTATATCTAATGTCGTTAAAAAAAAATCTTTTCTTATTTTTTCTACTAATTTAAGTCGCTATTTCGTTACATTTCTATTTTCTGTATTTATGTCTATATTTTACTAGCTAGCTATTTCTATGTAATACTTAATGTTACTAAATATTATTTACTTATTACTTTTATTATTATTATTCTTGTGTAAATAATCTTCGGTTATGTTTTTGGTTTTTAATTCTATTATCTTATGCCTTTCTTTCTTCTATTTATTACCTTATTTTTTTAGCTTATTTAATTTATTATTTCTGCTTTACTAAGTACTACTTACGTTTATAAATTTTGGGTTCGTAGGTACTACTAAATAGAGTTTATTCTTATATAATATTAATTTTATCTGGTTGCTTTATTTCTTATTTGCTATAAATTATTTCAGCTTATATCTAAGACCAGTGTAGTGAAAGGGTACTAAGCCAGCAACAAAAGAATAAGACGGGGCCAACCAACGAGTATAGATCTTTTTGATTATACTACTTGTATAGATCTCGCTCTGGGGAGACTTTGAGCCCGTTTTAACTTTTCTTGGGGTGTTGCGTAAACCGGTTCCATGGGAACGTTTTCAGCTGTAGGCTGTTGTCTGCGTTTAGCAATCCATGCCATGAATGCCGGGACGATATATTTTGCTAATGCCACCACTGATATAAGTAGCAACAAGAGTCCTGTCATTGATAGGGATGTAATAGAGAGTATATGAGGAATCTTGGCCTTTGGTCCAAAGTGGATGCTGCTCACTTTGGTACGGATTTCGTCTAGAGATTTTGTATCTAGGTGGATACGTTGGTTTGTATCATCTCCGAGGAGTAACGTTGGTTGTTTATCAAGGTTTTTAGGAGCGGATATCTTGGACATATATTCTGCCAATTCCTCTTGCGTTTCGTTTGTGCCTGGGAAGTAGGTTGGTTGGAAAACTTTTAGCGGATGTAGATTTTCTGCTTCGTAATACAGAGTGTGAGACCCTATTTGCAAGGAACATGGTTCGTTGACTGTCATGATTCCTTGTCCTGCGAGACGATGAGTGAGTAACTGTTGAGTACAAGTTATATGTACTATAGTGGTTTCGGTTAAGGAGTACAGCCACGAATTTGGTCTATTGAGCTTAGTTATTGTATCTCTTGGGGGAATTTGAGCTCTGATGCTACACTGTGGGCGTTCGCCCAGCGGGTTGAATAAAAGTTTAATAACACATTCATCTGTTTTTGTAGCCTTGGTGAGTGGTGTGTTCAGCTTACCTATCCACGTATCTTCATTGATTCCCTTTGAATTTTTTTTTGAAAGATCTCAGGTTTTCTGGCCTCAACAGCAGAAATTCCTGGGTCTGTATTTGACTTGCCACATGGGAAAATTCGATATCAGGTATTATTGAGTGGTCTGAATCCAGCCGTATGGGAAAACATCTAATCTGTTGGATTTTCATCTTGGGAATATTAAATATGGGAAGTTTGACTCGGATAACTAATTTGTCCTGCAGCAAATGTGTCTTAACATCTGCTGTTTGATACAGAACTGACAAACAGTCCTGTAGATTGGGACAAGTGGAGTGAGATTTGTGATAAATCTCTAGCAAATGATTTGGGGAAATTAAAAGTGGATGAATTTGATTATTTCTACTGGACACTATTATGTCCAGTAGAGCTTGTTGTCTAAATTCCAACTCTATCATTTGTAGTGTCAGACTAGAGACAATTTCTTGTCTTATTTGGTGGGCTGTCAACTCGTCTGTTGTATTCCTCAGATTGTTAATCTGGTTGGTTATCTGACGCTGTCGTTCAGACAGGGAAGATAGGGGTTTCTGAATTTGTTCAAATGTGGTTTTTATTACGCTGATCTGTTGTTTTTCCAGATCAGCTAAGGTTTGAGTATTTACCTCTAATTCGCTTAGTCGGCTGTACACCTCTTGTTCGTTTCCACTATCCATGGTACCGAAAAGATAATGCATCGCATTTCCAATTCCATCGAAGATGGATCGGGGCTTGCGCGATTTGGGCACAGCTTCCCTAATAACACTGGTACGCCTATTGATATTTTCCATTAGGGCGTGTATATGTTTTGTCTGTAGCGTTCAAAGGTCCTGTATAGAAGACCCATTTCCACACAATTGGTGTATGTAGTGTTCCGCTCGTTCTGCTAGTCGCGTCTGATTTTCCAACTCGGCCAGATCTAACTCAGTGATGATGCTCCAAGTGTCGTGGTAAACTGATAGGCATCCAAGATCCTCAAGTAGTACTCCCGTATTATTTAGGGGCGTTATAGAGTAAGGTTCCTCCGCGAGGGCTCCTATTATGAGCAGGAATAGTCCGTGGAAAATGATGGACTGCATTGTTATCTAGGAGAGGATAGGATAGGGTATTAAAATGGGTTTTTATTTGACTTTATAGCTTACATGCTATTATATATGTGTCTTTGAATTACTTAAATTATATTGGCACCATGTTATTCGTAGAAAAGTTTTAAACGGTTGTTATGTACCGTGACCTCTCGTTTACGAATTTTTATTGTGGTGTTTACAGTACTAGGGATACCGGTTACCGTGTAGGGTCCTACCCAAATCTGGGGGGAGAGCTTATGTTTACGACTCTCGCTCTTGAGTAGAACCTTGTCTCCTCTGTGAAATGTCAGGGGACGTACAGCTTTGTCATAGTAATTTTTCGAGCGTTGTTTACTCATCAGAAGGTTTTTCCGTGCCATGGCGTAAGACTTTTGAAGCTTATACCTGAGAATATGGTAGTAGCTCTCGTGGTTATACACGGGTTCGGGGTCTCGCCTTAAGTTGGACGGAACGTCCGCTGTAAAGCCGTAGAGGCAGTCCATGGGAGTTAATTTTGTCCCTTCGTGTACACTGTTGTTGTACACGAAAGCAGCGGTTCGCAGATAACTATCCCATGACCTGGGATTTTCGTCCACTATAGTTCGTAGATATTCAATCAACGGTCTATGTGCACGTTCGAGTGCTCCATTTGATTGGGGATGATAAGCTGAGGTTTGCAGCTTATTTATCCTGAGTAGTTTGCATACCTTTTTGAATAGGTCACTCAGGAAATTACTTCCCTGATCGGTGACTATTCTTTTGGGAATGCGGTAGCGCGTGACGATTTCGTCGAAGAAAACTTGCGCTACCGTTATAGCTTCCCCATTTGGTATGGCATACCAATCTACGAACTTCGTGAGGTTATCCTGAAACGTTAATATATATTTGTTTCCAGATTCAGTTTCCTCTAGTGGGCCGACTATATCTAGGTAGATTTTGTCGAATGGTTGTTCAGCTATGTCTGTAATCACCATTGGCATTTTATACTGTGGTGAAGCCTTCATGGTTTGACATTTGGCACACCGCTTAATGTGCTTTTTGATGTCACTAAGCATGTGCCTCCACCAGTACTTTCTTCGAATCCGTTTGTAGGTTTTTATCACTCCCTGATGGCCGCCAAAGAGAGAATCATGATAATCTTTTAAGATTAATTGAATCTCCTCTGGGCTTGTGATTACTTCAGGGGGACGAGTTTCGTCTATAATTGGTGGATTGGTACTAGGTGGACTGTCATGGTCTGCGGTCTCTTCTGGATGATGAGTTTGTTCTTCTTGTTCTATTAGTTTGGCCTGGCTGTCTGGATTTGTTCCACTTTCCTGAATGTTTCGTGTCTGGGCTCTTGTTACTGCATTGCATTGCAGACACTCCTTAAGGTCCGATGAGTGTTTTTCCTCCTCTAAGTCCGAGTCCATTTGGTGGTGGACTATAGCTTCTACCGTGAAGGTTGTAGTTTCCTTGTCTTTGTTATTTTCCCGTGGAATGCGGCTTAAAGCGTCGGCATTCGTGTTGTACTTTCCGGGCTTATATTCAATTTTATAATTGAACTCGGAAAGTTTATGGTGAAATCTCACCAGACGGGATGTGGGGTCCTTAACATTGAACACTCCCTTGAGTGGTTTGTGATCTGTATAGACCGTGAACTCTCGGCCTTGCAGATAACACCTGAAATTTTTAGTCGCCCAAACTATAGCCAGTAACTCTTTCTCAATCGTGGAATAGTTACGTTCGGCTTTGTTCAGGGTACGGCTGGCGTAGGCAATTGGCTGGTCACTTCCTACCTCTCCTTGAGAGAGAACTGCTCCAAGAGCCTCGCTGCTGGCGTCGGTGGTAAGGTTAAAGGGTTTCGAAAAATCGGGATATATTAAGAGTGGAGGGGAAATTAAAGCGTTCTTAATGCTTTGAAATGCCTCTTGGCATTTCTCAGTCCACTTAAACTTTACATCCTTTCGGAGTAAGTTTGTTAGTGGACGTACTGTTTTCGAAAAATCGGGTATGAATTTTCTGTAGTAATTGGCAAGGCCCAAAAATGATTGTACTTGCCTTACTGTCTTAGGGATGGGGAAAGTTTGAACGCATGCCGTTTTGCTAGGGTCAGGTAGTGCTCCTTGGTTAGAACATTTGTGTCCTAAATACACTACCTCCCGCCTGAGAAATTGACATTTCTCAGGTTGAAGTTTCAGGTTATTTTCTCTTAACCTGTCAAAGACTTTTCGAAGCTTTTCGTTGTGGTCTGCCAGACTTTCTCCATAGATGACGATGTCATCTAAGTAGACGAAACATTCTAGGCCTTGTAGGCCAGTTAATATGAAATTCATTAAACGCTGAAATGTGGCCGGGGCTCCTTTGAGTCCGAACGGCATACGTTTGAATTCATAATGCCCGTAGTTGGTACTAAAAGCCGTTTTTTGCTCGATCTTTCGGATCGACGAGTACCTGATGATAGCCATTGGCTAGGTCTAGGGTGGTGAAGTATCTTGAATGGCCCAGTTGATCGAGGATATCCTCAATCCGAGGTAGAGGGAAGGCGTCGCCAATCGTTTTTTCATTCAACTTGCGGAAATCAACGACGACGCGCCACCTTTTCTCACCGTCTGGTCCCGCTTTTTTGGGGACGACTAGCAGTGGTGAGTTCCATGGGCTTTTGCTGGGCTGGACAATGTCGTTGTCAAGCATTTCTCTGAGTTGCTCATTTATTACATTTCGCTGTGTCTCTGGTAACCGGTACATCTTTTGGTTAATGGGTGCTTGGTCTTGCACCAGAGGGATGTCATGGGTGATGGCATTGGTATGTGTAAGCCTGTCACCTTTTAAAAAGAATATGTCATCATATTCGTAACAGAGATTTTTTATTGAGGCTTTTTCCTCAAAATTTAAAGTTTCATCCAGACTGAGTTCTTGCTCTAATCTGGTGAGGCGGGGATGAATACTGGTGTCTTCTTGCTCGACATCGTTTGGGAACAAGTATTTTATGTGTTGTAGGGTGGCCGTCTGTTCAGCGCTTCTTGCCCTATTTTTATTATTCTTAAATCTAGTCTTCTTTAATGATTTTATATTACTGATTTTACCTCTTAACCTACTTGTTTTATATATGAGAGGCGCTGGGCCAGGTGGATCTGCGGGAGTTGCTAACGGCAGACCTTTTGTATGCTGGCCAGCGCCTGACGTTGGGGTTTTCAGGAGGGACCCGCAAGCGTCTTGGAGCAGTTTCTTATGACTGCTTAATTGACTGGGGCTCTTATGCCCTATTTTCTTAATCTTAGATCTAATTATATTTTGATGCTCACCATCGCCGTCATTTCGACTCATGGGATTCAAAGGATGGGCTGTTGCAATATTTTTGTCTGGCTCTCGTTTGATGGGGACGACAGTGTAGTCTTTAATGGGAACCAGATTTAGGTTCACGCTGTTTAGAACTACTTGTGTACTGCGTGTGTTGAGGATTCCTATAGGGACTGCTTTTAACCCAGCTGAGAGTAAGCTGTTTGCTAAGAAGACTCCGTCGTCTATTTCTTTCGACAGACTGAGCATTTCTTCCTGCAACTGCAACGGAACTTTGACTGCGATCTGAGACCTTGCTGGTACGCACACAGGTTCATTTAAATTCAGCTGATACTGTCCAGTCTTACGGGCCGGATCTTCGGTAATCAAGTCACCCTTATCGCGCTCTTGTAAGTCACAGCCGACTTCTTCTGTCTGAGAAGCTTTGAGAACACTTCGGGTAGAAGGTGTATCCCCGTCGGGTTTAATATCTTCTATTAGTGTCTCTTTGTTGACTGTGTTTTGTGAACACGGGTTGTCCGATGCGGTTTCTAATGGAACAGCAAACTCTTCTGGATTGGTTTCCGTGCGAAGAAATCGCAGAACCTTGTTGGGTCCTTCAACATTACAATTTTTGGCTAGGAAATCATTTCCTAGTAAGCCGTCGTCAGAAATACCTGGGATGTTTTTTACCACCTGAAAGTTGCAAGGTAAGTTACTTTTTAGCATGAAGTTTCCTTGGCAACTTCCTAAGGTTTTTCCGGTGCCAAAGGGGCTTTGAAGCGTTAGTTTTTTATTGGGATTTATTAGCTCGCGAGATTTGAGAGCTTTTTTCTTAATTATACTGATCTCAGCGCCGGTGTCCACTATTAGCTGGGCCTGACCATTTAGACTTATGTCTAGAGGGAGTCTGGCGGTGGGCACACTGAAGTCGGGCGGCTGAGAAGACCCTTTTTTATTGCTGGTAGGGTTTATAGTCGAGCCGGGGAGTTTTGGGTCGACTCTTTGTCGTTTCCCTGTTTTTTATCCTCCCATTTTTGCTTTTGTCGACATTCGTCGATCTTGTGTCCGCGGCGCCCACAAAAATCACATTTTTGTCTTATATTAAAGACTCTGGGGCCTTTTGTATTGCTTGGGTCTGACTGTGGGGGATTGCTAGGCGATCCTCTTGTGAAACGATTTGCAGACTGTGTTTGGTTGTTTCGACAGTCGCGAATGTCATGCCCGTAACTTCTACAGTTAGAGCAGAAGGGGGTGTTTTTGCGTTTTAAACACTCCGTGTAGGTGTGTCCCCGCTTCTGGCAGAAATTACAGGTGATGTTTTGTACCAGATTCTGTGTATCCGGTTGTCTAGATTCCCTTCGTGGAAACGGCGGGCGTAGTGGTTGAGCATGAACGTATGGGGGATTAAACTGTCTGGGCTCTTGTGCTCGTGGTGATGCATACATGGGTGGCTGTGGTGCTTGATTGTAAGGTGTTCGGCTAAGAGCTCGAACTCGAAGACTTGGGTCTATTGGTGCCATTGGATATGGCTGCTGCGTTAGCGGCGTTTGGACGAAAACTGTGCCTGCTTGTAACTTTTCCATGTCTAAAGCCTTTTGTATCAGCTGCTCTAGATCATTTTCTACCAGAGTGAGGAGGTACTGGCATAGGTGGGGATTGTTCACCCCACTTTTGAGGGCATTCTTGGCGAAGTCCGCCAACTGTGTCTTCACAGCTGGGGCTGCCGTTGCTCCGTACTTCAGTACCGCTGCCTCGTTGCAAAGCATCAGCAACTGCTTCACTCTTGTTGTGAAGGCAGTGAGAGTTTCCAACGGGTTTTGCCTCATTGTGATCAATTTGTTGACCAACTCTTGGTACGATTCTCGTGGTAAATAGGTTCTGTTCAGACGTTCCTCCACCTCACTAAAAGTAGTTGGAACGTCCGAAGCAAACAGCTGATAAGCATCGCCACGAAGTCTTGTGGGCAAGATATGTAGGAAGGCTGGTTTTTCTTCCTCACTTAAACAGTGTAAGGCCTGTTTGCAACAGCCAATAAATGTTTGTAGCTCACGACCTAGCTGTGGGGTATTTTCACCCGAAAACAGAGGAACTAGTTGTGCCGTGAGCTTGGCCACCTTTGCATAATCTACCATTGTGATTATCTTTTTATTTAAACTTTTGTAGGGTAGTCTACTGGTGCTTTGACGAGTTTCAGGGCTGGTTTCTGGACTAGAATCCGTGAAGGATACTTCTAGCCAGCCACTAAGGAGATTTTCTGCGGTTGTTTGGTCACCACTAATATCACTGACAACTAGTATCACTATCAGCACTTACAACTACACTGGCTGTGGTCTTATCTATACCTAAAGAACGCGAAAGCCCGGCGAATTCGATAAGCTCCTGTTTGAATCGCTCTGTTTCTTTTTGAATTTTTCGATTTGCGTCAGCCTCTGCTCTCTGCCTTGACTTAATCTGTGGTCAAGTGCGTCGCAGTGCGTGACAGTGAGCTTATCGGATTCACGTGCCTTCTCTAATAACTTATCTAAAAATTTATCTAGACTTACTTTATTTGTTACGGTGGGACCAGTTAAAATGGTACCACTTCTAAGGCGAACTCCAGCGGCTGATTCTGTTTGGTTGTCTTCTGAGGCGTTGTCTGTACCTTCCCGGAGGTGTTGTGAATTCTCACCTAGGGATTGCTCCGCGTCGGATGAAGGCGTAGAGTTTTCCTCTTGCATATGCGTCCCGCGTTGTCCAAAGGGGGGGGGGGGGGGGGGGGGGGGCTTCCAGCCTTCTTAGAGTATTCCCTTATGGATTGTTTCTTGCTACTAGGGGGGCTCCTGCCGTCTTAATTCCCTTGGCTGAGATTGAAAGGGGGGCTTATGCCGACTTCGAGATCCCTTTCAAACCTGGAACGAAGTTTCTATTTTCTGGTGCTTCTTTTTGCTGCTGGGGGGGCCCTAGGCCTACTTACTTCCCCTGGATATGGTTGAAAGGGGGGCTTAAAGCCTTCTTCGAAATCCCCTTCAACCCAGGAACGGTGATATCTTCCTACTGGAGTTGGTTTTAATTGTGTGTCCGTTGTCCTGACTTCTTTTCGGCTGGGAATGAGCTTCTATTAGTGAGTCCAGGTCCCCTGATGATTTCGTTTCTTTTTCCACTCACTGGGGTGAACGCTTGCTCGCCTGGAGCAGAGGCGCCTATAGATGAGATCTACCCCGAGCGTTGGGGGTGACGTGGCCTTATAGTGTGGCTAGTGTCACAGGTTCCCCGTAGATTCTTGCAGGATCAAGGCTTTTCAAGCGTTTACGATCTTTTAACTTGACCAAGCTTCCTTGATCCTACCGGCTGCGCCAATTTTGTTATATATTTATATATCGATTGCTCACCTTTTGAACTTGGTTGTACTGCTAATCCAATTGGGGACACTTTTCACAAGAGGTACACAACACAACTTATTTTTTTTCTATTTCTTTATTAATAACGATACACAACTTAAACCTTAAAACTTTTTTTTTTAACTTTCTATTTTTCTACTCTTTTATAAAAAAAACACAGCTTAAACTTCTAATATTTTTTGTTGTTTCAGGAGCACAATTTAACTTTCTATTCTTTCTTTTTCTTTATCAACACCGACCAACGACCAGGAGGAAAAACTTGTCTTATCGTTCCGACCAAAACCAAAAATACAACTCATCTCTTGATCAAATTCATCGTGATCAAGAGCCATTGTTCAGGATAGAAAATGCTAAATTGCAATTTCTTATCCTGAGAAAATTTTTCTTTTTAATTCTGGACTTGTCTAGAATTATTTGCGTTGAACGATGGCTTCAAAAATGTAATCTTACACTTTTTAAAACATCAGCCATCGTTTGAAATCGCGACGCGCATATACATACAATGCATTTATGCTGCGCGCGTTTCTTATTGCGAAAGCTTTTTTCGTAATATGTATGTACGTATGTACATACGTATTGTATTTTTCGCGACAAATCGTACTGAAGGTACGATTTGCTTTTTTGATTTCTTTTTTAATTAAATTGTTGAAATGACAAATTTTGCTGAAGGCAAAATTTTGTCGTGGAAATTTTAAAGTAAAACGACTTGGGGTGTAAAATGAAACTTTTGTTTTTCCCAAGTCGTTTGATGGGAAAAATTTTATGACTCGTTTGGAATGTGAAGAAAATTGCTGATGCAATTTTCTTCACCCTTTTTGGACGATAAACTAATCATGTTTTGTGCATGATTAGTTTATTGAATTTTTATATTTTATGGTTTTTCTTTTATATGCCCAATTTAGGTTTCTAGGTATATAGGGCTTATTAATTATTTGTTTTTTTTTTTTTTTTTTTACCTGTTAGGCCCTAAGGTTTTATATACCTACCTATGGTACATATATGTACCTAGGTTTTTTATACATAACAGTAATGTTATCAAAATTATAAGGATTTTTGATATTTTAACCAAAAAGTTCGCAGTGATGGAAAAGAAAACTTTTCGCGGTAATACAACAGCAAATCGAAAACTTTACTGCGAAGCTTAGCAAAGGAAAAACTTTTGCTATGGAAGTGAAAACGAAAAAAAAACATAATATGTGAGTGAAGGAATAGTTAAATACTTTTACAAAGCATAAGTTGGAATTTTTATGTTTAGCAAAAACATTTAAATATGTGGAGACATGCGTGTTTATTGTACCTAGTAAGAAAATTAAAAATACACATCAAATAAAAAAATAAAACTGAAAAATCAAAGAATTCTTCAACTAAATTCAAACTACGTTTGCTTCCATGAAATGAATATTTCGCTTTTGACCGCGGCACTAGATTTAATTGTATTTGCATATTGGTTGAATGTAGTTTTAACGTATTCTTGAGACATTATTATTTTTTCTATATACATATATGTATAATATCAAGCAATTTTATTTTACTATTAGTTGATTTGATATCATTTATGCTGCCCACATTTATTTGAGTATAAAACGAGACAACATCAGGATTAGGTACATACGTGCAAAAAATAGATCCAAAAGCTTTGAGAACGTTTGAGTAAAGTGTGTTGTAAAACCAAGTTCACGAACGATACACCAAAACATTTTAAGTAATTTAATTCTTAAGAGAGGATTCACTTAGGAGATTACAATTAAAGTCCTCAATTCCCTACTTCTTATGCCAAGGCTGTGCTACGGTATCATAGGGTATCCCGTGAGCTTTGGCAACATCATTAAAAAAAAAAACAACGAACATAGTTGCAGTGAAGATGGAAGAAGATGCTATGTCAGAAATATTCCCAAAACTACCTTAAAAATTAGAAGCGTGACTTTATGGTGAACGGCCCACTTCGGCTTACATGTATGCATGTTAAGTTAGGGAATAAGAAGCATATGTAGCAATGGCCAGCTTATGTTTAGAGGACACTATTATTTGATGTAATCTAAAATTGTTAGATTTTATGAGATCAATGAATATTTCTATTTTATGTTTTCTTGAAGTGCTCCCTACAAATATTAAAAAGACCCGAAATAATATTCCATGAAAACATAAAAACAAATGTTCGTATTTTTTTAACTCAACAATGAAACTCAAAGAGATTTACAACTCATTGTCAGCCCTACTCGTTGGCTTATTATGAAAACGTATTAAACGAAGAAATGGAAAAAAGTCATAACAAAGAACTTTACTGCGCTAATAAAAGACCAACAAAGACATTACAGAAAGCTTCAAGTAATTTTCATTATTTTATTTCATCATAAACGGACCATTGACCAAAACTACTCTATAGGGAGTAAATTTTCTTAAACACAAGCCGAACTGGAACAAAAAGAAAATTGCAATATGTGTAAGTTTTACTGTCTTTTCATCTATTCACGTTTGCTCGAGGAGAATTTTCTTATGGAAAACTTGCATAGACTGGGGATGAAACAGCTGAAACACTTCTTTGAATTGCTCCCACTTTGTGCAAATATTGTCGAAATGTATGAGCTTTTATTGGCTATCTTTAAGAGAGTTTAGTTGGAATCACTAGAAAATTCAACGAAAAAGCAAGCTGTGTTGCTTCTGCATTGGAATTGTATAAAAAAAAGGAACGAAGATCTTCGTAGCCGGAAATTACTTAAATTAGTATTGTTATTGAGCGTAACGTTACTTAATACTATCAGTAACTGTTATGGAAATATAAACTACGAAAGTTTTATTGTTAGGGTTTTGCATAGATTAAAAGGAATCGGTAGCCCAGCTCAGTTTTGAGTTTTTTTTAAACAAAAACAGAGGTAAGGTCACATATTAAACAGAATAATCTTTCACAGTTGATTTCCGTTTCAATCCTCTTGCGGACGTTTGCTTTGTGGCTTATTTAAGTTAGAGAGAAAACAATATATAAAGAAAGATTTATTTGTTGTTCATTGATATTGATAATTTATCATAAAATACTCCACGAAAAGAATAATTAAGTGATTATATTCATCAAAGCGTTGTTCAGATATACCCAAATTTTAAAAATCTGATCAAGAATTCAGCCCAGGCGCAGTATCAGTATTCAATTAAATTTCAATTCATGTATTTATTTCAAAAGAAATTAACAACAAAATTCCATATTTCCGTATTTTTTTTCGTTATAGAGCTGTCGATGGGTGACACTGTCATTTGTCAAACTATTGATGACAGTTCTCCTTGGCATTTGTGCTCAAAAGCAATGCTCAAATAAATAATGGAACGCTTTACACTCAAGCAACGCTTGCAAATTGTGGCAATTTACTTTACAAATCAGTACTCATTTCACCAAACTTATAGAGTTTTTTAATAATTTGTTAGAAGTATTGCAAATAGAAGATATGTTGACTATTTTATAGGAAATTTTATTATGGTTCTATATCATGAGTGAGACGTGGAGGACGTGAAGTCCCACCGTACAGAGAATACAAGATATTCTCATTACAAACCGCATTCCACCATTAGTTGACGAAATAACGTGAAATGTATTGCAAAGTACATAACAGAGAACACAATACTATCTGTCCTCTCTCTGTCTTTCCTATGGAAATGTATAAACATTAGTCACGAAATTACGTCACAGAACTTCAGCTGTAATGTGTCAAAATTTGAAAGACAATACCTTGCATTTTCTGCAACGTGGTGATGTTCCCACGATCCACCATTAGTGACGAATTATCGTGAAAATATATAGGAAATCACGGTACAGAGAACACAATACTCTCTCCTCTCTCTGTCTTTCTTATAAAAATGTATATACATTAGTCACAGAACTACGTTACAGGCTATCAGCTGCAATGTGTCTTTTTTTTTTTTTTTTTAATGGGAATACTTTGTCGTCTATATACCTTCGTGAAATCCTACCGGTCAGCCAAACCTGACAGCTCATCCACGGTGCCTTTTGGTGTAGGCAGACACACTAGCACACCTCGGCTAATGCGAAGAGTGTAGGGTGGGTAAAAGAATTGACCCGCATCACAGCGTACCATAGATAAAATAGGAAAAAAAAACAATGGAAAAAAATATATATACTAAGTCCTGTAGTGAACAGACTTTACGCATCGCTTACCCAAAGACGTCGATGCGGATCAGTTGGTGTTGACCCTTTAGTGCCTTTCCCCGGCATATTATTACGATGCCCCTACTAACTACCTGACATTTAGCGGAGGAGCAGCCCTAGTCGACCGTTGTGCCATCAAAGAAGGGCTCCGGAAAAGTGTGGGAAAAATAGACAGACTTTATACTACCTTTGCGTTATAAAAATCATTCATTTAATTAAAGTATGAACAAAATTACATACGCAGCAATGTCTTTAGGCAAATATGGTACACACTATGAAATTCGCGGAGGACGATATTCTCCGGCAATTATTAAAAGCTACGAATTTTACGATATTTAAGTATGAATATAACTATACAAACGATACTCTATGCAAAATAGTTGAAACTATGAAATTCATTGTAGGCAATTTTGCAATATGATATGAAAACTATGTTTTTCGGTAAAAATTTATAAAAAAAAACTACAAAATTTTGTTATACTTCATACAAGATTTACTCGGCTGAATCAACAGCACAAAAAAAAACCTTATTGCTACTGTACTTAACTAATATTGAAGATATAAAATGGATGGATGTCATCTATGTATACTTTTGTGACAACTGTGAGGATAAATGGGGCTAGATGCCACCATATGGCGGTAGAACGTAAAATTATAAACGGTTATGTGACTTGATGTCACAGATGATGTTACAGGCCTTCGCTCTGGTTTTATAACTCAGCTTAAGTACGGGACTGAATGTCCCTATGTGCCTTGAAATTTGAAGTATTTTTTGGATAAAACGACAAAATATACTTGGGTGTAGGACCGGACGTCACCAATACTATCAGCTTCCTGGTCCTCCTATTTCTCAATAAAACTTCGTTTTTCCAACAAACTTCTGTAAAACTCTTCCATTTAAAAAAAAAGAGCAAACAGTATTCCGAAGTCAAAAGTCAAGACTCAACAAAAAAAAAAAATGGCAGCTCTCCCTATTTCCGGCGTTTTCCTCCCCAGTTCACTTTCAATATTCCTCTTTGCGTCAGATTTTTCCACTACGATCTGCTTCGTATATGTACTTCGGATGACAGACTGACATCTCTGGTGCAGCTAAATATTTTTTCATGCCAAAATAACACGTTGTTCGCATGTCTGATAATATTTTTGATGTTTTGTTTGAAGAAAATAGTCCTTTTATTAAGAAAAATTACAGGATTACGACAAAAACCATTTCACCAGCCGAACGGCTCGCTATAACATTCAGATTTCTAGCCGCAGATAATACTTTCTGTTTGGAAAAAAAAAACTTTTCAAATTAGTGAAATATTCCAGAATTTAAGAAATAATCATGTTGAAGAAGTGTTCCTAGAGTACTCTAGCTCTACTGAATTATTCACCAGTAAAATATATAGACATGTAAATTCACTTTAACTTTTAACGCATATATTTAATATTATCGTATGGTCACACATTTGTGCAAATTTTAATTTTGATGTGTTTTCTCGCATATATTTCTAGAACGGTTCATCGGACAGTTAAAATGATTATAACCAATTTTACTACAATAAAAACGTCTAGGACTGATCGTTTCAAAGTAATACCTAAAAAACCAAAATGTTTATATCGCACCTCCAAAAAGGGGTTGTCTGATTTAGCCCATTTTTGAAACTATATTTGCTATTGGTATGAATAGGCTTAGCTCCCGACGACGACGCGTGCTCAGGCAGTGGGCAAATATATAGTGAAAACGGAATTTTTGTATGGTAACAATTCGAAGGAGTTGCTGCATTTGTCCCATTTTCGAACTAAAATTTACTTATTTTTTTTTAAAAAACGCTCGTGTGCAAAATTTCAGCTCTTTCAGTGAACGCGTTCTCGAGCTATAGTGCGGACGAACATGCAAACATCAAAATAACTTTTAATTTTATGAATGGGTGTCCATTTCATTTTGCTCTACTAGCAACATTTATGTGCATTACATACGGAATGACAAACTTAGTGTACCATATGATTTCATCTAGGATATAAAAATGAATAAGATAAGCAGCTTTTGGTTTAAACGGGATGGTACTATTTCCAGAAACGGTTCTGTTAACTGTCTTCTATGATAATACCATTGGACCATTCCCTGTGAAGCTAAGTTAAGTCCATAATCTATGTTAATCGACTAACAACTCTTGAAGTATTTGAAGCAAACATAGTACGAAACCATTTGGTAAATATTGCCGAATTTGTTTGAAAAAGTGGCCAAAAATTCGACCGACAAAATGCGCCACGTAACTGCTAGTCGTGCAACTTATTTGTGGGATATCATTTTCAAAAAATTAATGTATTATCCTTTCGAACACAATAAAAAAAAGGGTGCCATTCTAATAATATTTGATTGCTTTATTTCAATTTGAAGTTGTATCCTGTATAAAAAAAAACACCCTTTAAATGCTCAATCCAATATGACTTATAGAAAAATAAAACTAAACAAACAAGAAAAAAACGGCTATGACAGGTTTATAAGATTTTGCAGTGTGTTTAAAACTATTTGGAAAAGTTTTAAAGCATTGTTAATTTATATAATGAAAGTTTAAATAAACTTAGTCACGATATTGGGTGGAATACATGTGTTCAGGATTCATAAGTATACTGAATATTACCAAACAAATAAAGACTTGCATGCCAATACCTGTATATACCGACCTAAAGAAAAAATGCGCCTGAGGTCTAAATCGTAACACCTCCGTAGTGAAATGAGCCAGCCCGCAACAACTGAACATGGGCATTGCACTACATTCGCACATATAAATTACCTTTAAGTTGAAAAATTATTAATGCGCCAAAAATATTTGAAATTCAACATTAGGATAAAATTGAGAAAACAAGAAATTCTTAATTAGGCAAAAAGAATTTAAAACAATTTTAGACGAAACGGTAACACTTCAAACAACAAATGAAGAAGTGCAGTTCTGGGTTAGGCTATCGTTGCTCTGCCAATTATTGTTACTATGCGCCTTTGAATATCGTTCTTTGGTGCCATGCAGCTTTATAAGTTGGTAATTTATATCCAAGTAATATATTTCCTAGTGTTCTAATTTATTTTAAAAAATTAGGTACTTTATTTTAGTGATAATTAAAATAAATATTTTTATTCTGGGTATTGACTTGATTAAAGACTTTAGTTTTAATAGCATCTAGGGTAAAGATTCTTATTGTGGATATCGACTGCAATAAGAAAATTACTGACGAATACGCTTTTTTCTGGGCATTCACTGCAATAAAGCTTCTTATTGAGGGTATCGACCGCAATAAGAAAAATACTTACAAAAACAGTTTATTGTGGGTATCGACTGCAATAAGGGAATTACTAACAAAAACATTTTATTGTGTGTATCGACTGTAATAAAGAATCTTTCTGTGGGTATCGACTGCAGTATGAATTACTAATCTCACTTTGTTCTGGATATCGACTGGAATAAGATTAACAAAAACGCTTTATTGTGGGTATCGACTGCAGTAAAGATTCTTATTGCTGGTATCGATCGTAATAAGAAAATTAGGAACAAAAACATTTTATTGTGGGTATCGACTTGAATAAAGACTTTAGCTTTAATAGCATCTAGGGTAAAGATTCTTATTGTGGATATCGACTGTAGTAAGAAAATTACTGACGAATACGCTTTTTTCTGGGCATCCACTGCAATAAAGATTCTTATTGAGGGTATCGACCGTAATAAGAAAAATACTTACAAAAACAGTTTATTGTCGGTATCGACTGCAATAAGGGAATTACTAACACAAAACGCTTTATTGTGGGTATCGGCTGTAATAAAGAATCTTTCTGTGGGTATCGACTGCAGTATGAACTACTAATCTCACTTTGTTCTGGATATCGATTGGAATAAGATTAACAAAAACGCTTTATTGTGGGTATCGACTGCAGTAAAGATTCTTATTGCTGGTATCGATCGTAATAAGAAAATTAGGAACAAAAACATTTTATTGTGGGTATCGACTTGAATAAAGACTTTAGCTTTAATAGCATCTAGGGTAAAGATTCTTATTGTGGATATCGACTGTAGTAAGAAAATTACTGACGAATACGCTTTTTTCTGGGCATCCACTGCAATAAAGATTCTTATTGAGGGTATCGACCGCAATAAGAAAAATACTTACAAAAACAGTTTATTGTCGGTATCGACTGCAATAAGGGAATTACTAACACAAAACGCTTTATTGTGGGTATCGGCTGTAATAAAGAATCTTTCTGTGGGTATCGACTGCAGTATGAACTACTAACCTCTCTTTGTCCTGGATATCGATTGGATTAAGAGAATTACTGACAAAAATGTTTCATTGTGGATATCGACTGTAGCAAAGTTTCTTATTCCAGGTATCGACCGTCATAAGAAAATTACTAACAAAAAGTGTTTTGTGGGTATCGACTGCAATAAGAAAATTACTAACACAAAACACTTTGTTGTGGGTATCGACTGTAATAAAGATTCTTTCTGTGGGTATCGACTGCAGTACGAACTACTAACTTCACTTTGTTCCAGATATCGACTGGACGAAGGAATATCCCAAACCTCAATAAAATGAAAACCCAAGTCAGACAGCTGCCAAACATTGATTTGGTGCGCACAAAGTCAACTGTAACAATATTCTTTTTATAATTTTAACTTGTTATATGTAAAGTATTTATAAATTTTATCATTTATTGAATTGTGGTTTAACATTTGCCTATTATTAAAGTCCTATATTTATTAAGTCATTTGAATTTTGAAAATTTAGTTTGAGAATGAAGTGTAAACTTAGATATTAAGCCAGTGACATAATTTTCACCTCTCTTTATTCATTTATTGTGTGTTCGCTCTGACTACGGGCAGAACAACATGGGCAATATCTCACTTTTTGAGCGTAATAAAAGTTACAGTTATTTAGAGCCACCATGGACTAGAATGGGACTTATGTATTTAGAATTATGCTTCCAAAAATCAAATAGCATTTTATTAAATATTGTATATGTTCAGCCAGCTAGCCTGTGTACCAATGCACCTAAAATGACACAAATAAACACAAATTAATAAAAATTTATTTACTAAAAGATTTACATACCATCCTACTGCGATATCCGACAGCTGATGTTTCCCCCGGTGAACTGGATGACGGGAATACAGGAATGAACAATAAACAAAAAAGAGAGATAAATTAATTAAACTAGTTAAAAACAATTAGAATATGTTAAAAGAAAGATGCAATTATACAAATTAAAAGCATTTTTACACAAGAATAAAGCCGCAACAAAATGTAAACAAACCAACAACACGTAAACCAAAATGAACAAAAACACCACAATTATTTCAATTCATTGCACATTTATGTTGTAAAACACATTTACAAAACACAAGGAACATAGAAAAACAAAGCTGAAATTGTTTTACACGTTAAAAATGCGTAAATTAACCAAAATGTACTTGCAATGACAGGTGATTTGCGACTTACTTTTAACTTTAAATCAACGCTAGAACTTCACTAGCTTCCACGATCTATCGCCACAGATAACTCCCAAAGCGTGTCCCACAACGATTACTTGTGAAAAACCAGAAAATAAAAACTAAAAAACACTCGAAACTTCAGGTGAAAGTCACCTGTCGCAATGAGTGGGAAAAAGAAGAAAACGTTGTAGCGAGAAAGAGCAAATTCGAGAAATAAATTGAGATATCTAGAATCCACACACAATTAGTACTGCCACACAGGTTTAAAAGTGCAATTTATAGCAGAAAATTCAAAATCGAATTATGCACTTAATATTTGATAAATTAATTTTCTGAATGAAAGAAATAAACAATAAAATCGTAATAAAGGTGTATCAAAGTTCTAAACCACGTTTCTATGGATGAAAATTTAAATAAATAAAGAAAATCAAATTATGGTTATGGATGCTACATTTTTATTAGTCACCTTGTGAGTAGGAATAAGCAGTCATTTTCAATATTTCCCCTACTGAGGGCTATAAAAGGATGTGCACAGAGCAATTTCACTCCTTAGTTTTTTGGTAAGTGGTTAAAGGCGTATTTTCTGCAATTTTTTGGATTTTGGCTCATCAACAGCAAGCGGAAAAAATTACTTGTGTGTGGATATTGCTGTAAATTGCACTGTTTGGTGGCAAAATTTACGACTGTTCCAGCACAAGTCTTCGGCTACGTGCAAATAATTTTTTGTGTTTTTTCAGGTTTTCGGCAATTTTATCATTAATT
Source organism: Dioctria linearis (assembly GCA_963930735.1). Classification (NCBI taxonomy): domain Eukaryota; kingdom Metazoa; phylum Arthropoda; class Insecta; order Diptera; family Asilidae; genus Dioctria; species Dioctria linearis. The sequence continues at coordinate 235,698,919 of OZ005741.1, forward strand.
TTTCTTCGATTGATTTGCGATCAGTTCAATTATAATTGTTTGTTTTCCAATTTTAATTTTTGCTTGTTGATTTTTTTTTGTTTTCCAATTTAATCGTTCCATTTCCTATTAATACAAGTGCCAAATATTTTTCAAAGTCAATTAATTTCATGAATTTTTACAAACATTTTTTTTGTTCTCATTGATAATGTTTCTGAATATTGAATTAGTTAGCATGGTCAAATTACATAAGCTAATTTTGTTAGCAACAAACAGTCAATAAATTGAAAGTTTCATATGACTTTTTTGTGTTGTTATTCACAAAACCCAGCAGTTCATCCGTATCTTTTCTATTTTTTTTTCAGAATCTAGGAGTGAAGATTTCTATACATACCTTTAAAAAATCTTACTAATTATGTCTGGATTGGTAATCGTGATACTGCTGGATTTTCTTTATTTAAATATTAGAGATCTGCTAAGTATTAGCGCTGGGAAGAAGACGACCACGTGTCTTAAAATATAAATTACGAGTACAACGCCTCTCGAAACGCGTTCACCTAATATGTGGCAATGCTCTCAGGATATGTCATCATAAGTCCATACTAATATATTCAAAGTGGATTCAGAGCGCCGCTGACTTTACGTTATGTGTCAACTTGCCACTCTTGAGTTCCCAATAGTATACTAATCGAAGGTAATTTATTATTCTTAAATGATTGTCTTCAACCCATAGTAGCGTCATAATAGCTGCGTTTTTTATCTCTCTGATCTGATCCGGTTCAATTTTATGTACGTAAAACAACAACAATGCCTGATCGATTGTTGTTGTTTTACGTATATAAAATTGAATCGGATCAGATCAGGGATATAAAAAAAACGCAGATAATATAAATTAGATCATGAGTGTTTGTTTACACCTCTTAAATAATATTCGGACTCTCTGCTTTACTTTCGCATTTACTTAGAATTCCTTTCAAATGTTCCAAGTTAAAAATTTCATAGTAAGATTTAGTTAAAGTTCCAAATTATTATACTCACTGAGCTATCTAGTCTTCACCAATTATGGAATCAAAGAAAGCAAATTGGATTTTCTTGGTTCCCGATTTAACCTTTTTATTCCCTAGATCATTTCTTCTTAAACTTTTTTCATTCACGACTTTTTTCGCAACCCAAAAAATATAAATAAAAACACATAAATATTTTGTGATGATTTATTAATTAGATGACAATATATATACATTAGAAAAAATAAAATTGTAGAAATTGTTTAAAAACAGACAAATATATACAATGAAAAGTTCTACAAAAAGCTGTAAAATTGTATTAATTAAACGTCCCAAGATTAGACTAAGCGACCCAATTTGGGGTCGCAACCCATAGTTTAAGAAGTCCTACCCTAGATGAAATCATACGGCATACTAAGTTTGTTATTCCATTTGTAACTCACAGAAATAATGTTGTAGGTTGAACACCCACGCATAATATTAAAAGTTATTTTGATTCCTGCATGTCCCTTTGCCAGTCTGTCTGTCTGTCCGTCCGTCCGTCCATCCATCCGTCCGTTTGTCCATTTGGAATCTATCTGTCTGCCTGTTCTCACGATACCTCGCGTATACTTAAAGAGCCGTGCATGGCGTTTTCATAAATATAGTAAATACAGTTTCAAAAAGGGACTGATTCGGGGAAACCCTTCTTGGTGTGGCCATATACAAATTTAGTTTTCCTTTGCGTATACCATGCAAAAATACAGTCCTAGACGTGTTTATTGTACTGAAATTGGTTATAATAATTTTTACTGTCCGACGAACCCTTCTACAAATCATGCGAAAAACCAATCAAACTTGCATAGATGGGTGACCATACGAAATTACATACAGGCATTGGTCTTACTTAGACCAATTCTAACATTTTTACTTGCTTTCTTTTAGCATCGAGTAATTTTAAAAAGACTGCATAATTCGAGCAGCGTAGTAAAAATAAATATTTCCCTTGTTGTGTTCGATTCTATATTTTATTTTGTTTTAGTATTAAAGTACTGATTAATAATAATAAAATACTTAAATAGCAAATAGGTTGTGTTATAATTATTTTTCTTTTTTAAGAGCCAATTTTTAAAATATTTTAAGGTTTCTGGAGCAAATTACAGGGAGCTTTCACCCGAGCCTTATTCGAATAAATTATAAAAGGGCATATTTTTGGAAAGGGTGTTCAAGTTTCCTGGGGATAAATAAGAAACAACGGCTGAAATTTTGTATACACGAAGTTTTTATAAAAAAGTGTGAATAAAACTTCAAATATGAACTAAATCGGAGAGCCCCATCTTGGTGTTGCCATTCGACAATTGAGGTTTAAACGGTTTTATTGTTCGGCAATGTTCTTCAGAATATGAGATCCTACGAAATTCGTTAAAATAATTTTTACTGTCAGACGAACAGTTTCTGAAATAGATGCGGAAAACCACTTTAAAAATCAAACTTGAGAAATTACCTACGGACATTCGCGTAGAGAGTACCTATCGTAAAAGTTGAACCTTGGTTTTTTAGTTGTTTTTTAATAAATTCCTTCAGTACATTATATTTTATTTCATTCCAGTTTTCAAATCAAGTAATTAAAACTTGAACTAATGTGGGGAATGGTGGGATTAATCCGATAATTAAGTCTTTTACTGTCTTTCACGGATTTCTTTAAACCAATTAATGCAAAATAAATACGAATTTTGTTGTTAAGGAAGTGCTAAATAAACTATAGTACCTAGCGATATTTTCTCGTAATCTCTTGCTAGATTACAGAGTAAACACTGAAATAAATATGGAGAGATATTTAATTGCAAAATAATAACATAATTACATATTCAAGCATTTATATCCAACTCATAGATTATATCATAAGAACTTTAAATGTTGCAAGAGATGATGACTTTTTAAAATGTTTAAATTGTTTGCTTTTGCTGAATTTACCCTTTTAATTTACACAATTAAAATTCAATTTGTTTGGATATTTAATGGGCAGTAAATTTTGTGTTAACTCAAATCAAACGGAATAGTCATTCTGTGTTGTGTATCACTGTCACGATGAGCAAGCTCAGTACTTTACTTTGTCTTCAAATTACTCTATTTCTTATTCTAACTATAAGTGCGGTATGTAGTAATACTAGTATAAATTAATGGACTGCTTAACTTCTGTCTCAACATGGCACAAGATTTGTCATTAACTTCTGATCCTTAAAAGGCACCATAGAGGAAAGGGGGTAAAATGACAAATACGCATTATTTTTTTATATGAAAAGCCATCGGAATTATTAAATTTAAATCTTAAATATTACAAAACTGTGAAAGTTGTGAAAACTTCAATGCGAATAAAATGAAAAATTATTTTGGCGTTAGAACCGCCGTGCTATCCGAGAGTGCAGGACATGCACAGAACTTTTACTAGTTGAATGCTTTTATAATATGTAAATACAAATTTTAACAAGATAAGCGGTCCATTTCAATACTTCAGTAGCTAATAAATACAAAGATTGGTAAGGAAGCTTTGAATTTTTAACTTTTTGTATGTTTTGATAGCTATGCAACTCTATTAAAATTCAAAAAATTGATTGCGAAACAAACCAGGATTATTTAACGAATATTTCGTGCTCGGTCGACAATAGTCAGGGAAAAATTGGGCTAAATATTGATTGTGACATAGTTCAGCCCTTGAATAATATGAGTGTATTAGAATCAATTTCTACAAATGTTGCCGTATTTTTAATTGAATTTTATATAGGTAACAGCAAAATTGTTTAGATTCTCTAGTGGATATCATCTGTTGCAAAGTCTGACTTTAAATGTTTGTGACCTTTTTTCGAAAAAATTTCGTCATCCTCTTGGAAATATTGCAATTAGAAATTTTCCAAAGCTTTCAAACATAAACCACACTTGTCCATACTCGGTGAGAATAAATTTTCTTTATTTTGAAATTGAGATAATCACATTGTTTCAGGGGCACATGTTCGTGAAGACTGGCCGCTACATTCCAGGAACAATAGAGGCTTTGGTGCCACCAGGAAAATATAAGTTCAGTTTAAACGCCAGTGAAGGATATCCACCCGTTAGTTTTCTTTCATCAATAATCTTTGGCGAAATTTAAGAGCTTTTATTAAAAGGCTAAGGACAAATTAAAATAGCTACGTATTTTTATATGTATCAAAATAAAAATTAACAGAACGAATACATAAAATTAATATTCTTTTACATCTTTTTATACTACTACCTGGTATGAGCTTCTCCCTCCTCCGTCATCCTCCTTTTCATTCTTGGTAATTACCTAACAATACCTCGCATTAACAGTGTTTTTTTTTCATGGCGGAACAAAATCAGTTTTCCAGACGTAGTCCAAAAGAACAAATGCATATGCTTTCACAACAGATCTTCACAATGTCTATATAAAATTGACATGCCCTGATACTAGTAGCATCTACTCTACTCTAGAGCGGAATCGAGGATATTAAGGTGGTACTTTGCGTCCTTTGGTGTCCAGTTGCGATGAATAATTTTAACCCTGATCAATGATCAATTTGATCGCTTTCAAACAGGCTAAGAAACTCCTTCGTACCTTACAACTATGTTACCTCGGCTCCTTCATAGGCAGGGGGATGAAAGATCCCAAGCACGGAGGCCCAAGGCGGCCTATTATGCTAAATCTCCTAGAAACCCTCTCAACAAAACCTGCCTTTCCTATTAATGAAGCGCATCACACCAATGAGAAAAACCAGTCCAGCCATCCTCACAACATCGTCATGATCGCAATCTACATACGGCCCGTTTGGCACTTGCCTGAACGACAAGATCCAGGGGTATCAGGGGCATGGAGCCTGTAAATCTCAGACAAGGAAGCCCTTGCAAACCTGCTAGCTTACGGATCTCAGCCTCACTTGCGTCCTCCGCCACCACACACAAGAGGCATATGTAACCGTGGGTCTTAGAATCGAGGTGTACATCCAGTGCACAACATTCGGTTTCATGCCCTATGTGCAGCCGAAGGCTCTACTGCGTTGAGCGAATACTCTCATAGCCGCATTAGTTTTGCGCGCAACTAGTCTGAACCAGTTCGGCCACCCAACTCCGCTGTTAAGTATCGTCATCTTAGCTTTTGGTCGATCCACCGCACGATAGTGCGTTCAACACCATGCCAACAAGGAATGAGGAGAGGGTTATGGTTCGATAATTCTCAGGTTCATATATGCAGCTTTACCAGGTTCCGGAACGAAGGTAACCTTCACCTTCTTCCATACCTCACGGACATACCAAAAGCGAAAGCAAAAATTGAAAATAGAATTAATGTATGTAAGGAACCAGCACAATGTTCGTAGCCTTAAAAAGGACTGGAAACATTCCGTCTGGACCCAGGGCTTTGAAAGCCGTGAAAGTTAAAATTGATCATTTCACCTTCTCGACATCAACATACTGTACACATGGTCATAAATTATTACTGAACAAGCGCATCAAGCCAACGACCGTAGTTTCATTCTAATATGCAATTTCCACCTTCACCTATCAATGCAATTCCTACATTCACCAAATTGCAAGTGAAATTACGGTCGCCTACGAATTAAGTTTACGCTGATCTTGTGATTTTAGTTTGATATAAAATCATGTAATAAAATTTTAATTGGTTATCAGATAGCAACTAATTGAGTTTCATTTTATGTATCCATGAGTTTTCAATTCCAACATTGGTCCTTCGAGTTTGTTTTGTTGAACTTAGGTCTCCAAAGCAATTCAACTACAAGAATTACTGAATACAATAAATTCTCCAGCTAGAAATACGATAACCACCAACGAGACAGAAGGAATAGGAATAGACGATATTCCGTCATTTAACGGTGACTATATCAAGTGGCAATCATTTAGAAATTTGTTCATGGAATTCATTTACAAAGATGATAAAATATCTGGAGCTCAAAAATTATTCTACCGCAAAGGCAATCTCATAGATGACCCGAGTGATCTCATACAGCATCCACAAATAACAAACGAAAAATTTGAGACGCCCTGGGAAATTCTTGAAAAAAGATATAAAAATAAGAGGACTGTCTTGACAGCACAATTAAATTTACTTCTAAAACAACCTTCGCTATTCGAAGAATCATCGGAAGGCTTGAAGAAGTTACATGATGTGGCAATTGAATGTCTAGAGGGCAGTAAAAATCTAGGCATAGATACGAAAAATTCGGATCTATTGATCATAGACATAATCATTACATAATTGGATAAAGAAACTCACCGAATTTATGAACAATTTGTGGCCACACCAAGAAAAGTTCAAGATCTAAGCAAGTTTTTTGAATTCCTAGAAAATCGATTTCGAGGTTATGAAGCAGTAGAACCATCGAAACTAATACAACTCGAAAGAAATTGGAAAAATACAAAAGTATGCGTGGGAATGATTTTAAAGTATTGCGCTATCTGTGGAGAAAATCACAGAATATATCATTGCAAATCATTTAGTAAGCTAAGCGTACAACAATGAATAAAAGCTGTAAAAAAGGCAAACCTTTGCCAGAACTGACTTGTAAAAGGCCACAATATACAACAATGTAAAAGCAGATACACTTGCAAGTTATGCCAGAAAAAGCACCACACTCTTTTACATTATCAAAACCAGCAGCCACCATTTTATCAACAAAGCAATACCTATCAAAGAAAGGACGGAAGGCGAGATGATATCTCAACAAACGAAGCGGTTGCAGTCCACTTTGCGACGAAATGAAAGGGGTATGATGTACTATTGGCAAGCGCTCCCATACATGTAATCAGTAAATCAGGAGACGCTATTCTACTCAGGGCCAAGATATTTCAAGAAACGTTCATTACTGAGAATGCAGCTCAGCAATTAATATTACCTAGAAGAAAAATTCAAGCTACAGTTTCCGGTCTTGAGTGCTCCAGTGCAGGAGTCACAAAATCCAGTATAGATATTACAGTAACACCACAATTTAAATCAACATTCTCTATCACAACTACAGCCCTCGTATTAAAAAATCTAACAAAAAAATTGCCTGCAAATAAAATCATTCCACCTAACTGGACGCATACAGAAAACCTTGTTCTGGTCGATCCAACGTTAGCGTGAGCGATACTTAAACCAGGGATGTAAAGGACTCTCATTTTGACTCAACTCATCGCTCAATTCAAGCTGTGAGTCCGCTCAATCACTGAGTCCGCTCAACAGTTGAGCGGTGGTTGATCGCTCGAAACTTGAGCGGACTCACTGGTTGAGCGGACTCAGTCTTGAGCGGACTCATTGCTTGAATGAACTTGAGCGGACTCAAGTCTTGAGCGGACTCAAGTCTTGAGCGGACTCACTGCCTGAGCGGACTCAAATCATATTTTAAATAAGGAAGGAAGGAGGAAGAAGAAATGTTGGCTAAGAAAATTAGCAAAAGCTAAATTAATAAAATATAATATAATGAATGACTTTTTTATAAGCTTTTCTTACTTTTATTGAAATTTCAGTTTCAATTTTAATTAAATCAGATTCTCTTTATGTTATTTAAAATATGGTTTGAGTCCGCTCAGGCAGTGAGTCCGCTCAAGACTTGAGTCCGCTCAAGTTCATTCAAGCAATGAGTCCGCTCAAGACTGAGTCCGCTCACGATTGAGTCCGCTCAACCAGTGAGTCCGCTCAAATTTCGAGCGATGAACCACCGCTCAACTGTTGAGCGGACTCAATGATTGAGCGGACTCAAATCCTGAGTTGAGCGATGAGTTGATATGATAAATGAGTCCGCTCATTTACAACCCTGACTTAAACGACGTTGTCTCAGCAGACGCTTCCATGGATGAAGCAATAGAATCTTTTCAGCACTTAATAAACTAAGCTAAAGGGCAGAGGTCTTAAGCTTAGGAAGTGGACAAGCAATAAATGCAAGACTGTTAAGGATATACCATATGAATTTCGAGAACAACCTAGCTTTATAGACTTCTGGAAAGAACAGACAATTAAGGCACTTGGAGTACACTGGAACCCTATAGCCGACAATTTCCAAATACATGTTTCGCTTTGCATGAACAACACCCCACAACAAAGTGGAATGTAACAGCCGAGGCTTTGAAAATCTTGTATCCTGTTGTATAACTATCGCCGGTAGCAATAACAATCAAAATTCTCCTGCAGAATATTTTGCTAGAGAAGTCATCCTGGGATTAACCATTATCAAGCACATTATTAACTAGATGGTTACAAATAAAGTATGAACTCCCATAATTACAACGAATTGAATGGAGATGCGAATAAGTGGCAAACCTTTTTAGGGAATCGAGTTACATTAATACATGACGACTTATCAGAGAGAAAGACATGGTTTTGCGAGAAATCATTCGAGAACCCTGCCGTTATTGCCTCTAAAGTAATACTGCCATCGCTGCTTAATGATCATACTCAAAACTCGGAAGGCTTAACATACTACTGCTCACACCCATTCAATTTTATGAACAATTGAGCATAATTAAAGAGCACCTGCCAAAACATCTTAGAGTACCATGAGATGAAACTTTGAAATCATTACTGCCAATATACAATTCAATGCATGTTAAGATGAGCATCATGCAAAGGAATGTATTATTTGACGTTCGAATACCATTGCTCAATGCAGAAATATATGGGCTATTCAAACTTACGCCTATACTTGTGATCCATGCAGATCACTTTATCCACATCGAACCCTCAACACAACATCTAACTGTAAATCTCCATAAGGACCGCTTTACACCATTAGAAGGGGAATATATCAAGGAATGCATACAATTATCAGAGGCCCAATTAATTTGCAATCTAAAACAGCCTATATACAGTGCGCAATCGAATTAAAACCGATGCGAACGAGTAAGAGCTGCTTAACCATCAGGGAACATTGTCATCCTTCTGTCAATTACATAGTATGCCATTGAAGAAAATGTGGTATTAGCTACATACACAGAGTACATGGGTCTATATAATGGATGCAATAACTCATTTCGATATCATATGTAGAACAAGAGTGGAATTATACAAATACAGCCCACCTGTATGATAAAATATCTGACATTGCACATAAGTCCAAAAACTCAATATCCTTTTCCAAAATCTAAGCCCGGCAGCATTTGAACTGAAGAGCTTCTAATATTTTGTAAAAGTTTAAAATAAATATCATAAAAATTGTGGAAACTAGAAAGGCCGAATAAACGCTTGTAAATTTATTCACCATTAAGAATAAAAACTTTTAATTGATCCGACAAAGCAAAGTTCAGTTTAAATTATGTTATAACTGCTGGAAATAAAACACCAAGTTAATTTAAGATTTTTTAAATAGTAATACTAATAATATCGTAGTACATATTATGTACACCATTTTACAAAAAAAAGCAAACAGAATCAACATACTAGAGTAAAATACTTCAAGTATCCGAATAATTTTCATCAAGACTGTTCATAAATAAAAAATTGGACAACATCTTTTTCCTTAATTTGATTTCTCCGCTGATAAAGTATTTAGCCCACCTTTGAGAAGAGTCTTTCAAATGGCACGGAGATTGCTGTGATGGAAGAATATTCTGGTGTTATGGTTTATCAAATTAAGATACACTGTAAAAATAGCACAATTTGTTGCCACAAAGCTTAGGTATTTTTCCCTAAAAATGTAGGGAATATTCCCTAAAATGTAGGGAATATTGCCTACATTTTAAGAGAAAAACACCTAAGCTTTATGGCAATAATTTCTGTATTTTGTACAGTGTAGGATTCCTTGATATTTTTCCAGAAAACTAGAAGATTATCTGCGAGTTTTCCCGTGATTGGACTTTTAAGATACCGAAATATCTCTGATATTTGCGCCTCTCCTTCTCCTTCTCGCGAAAATAAAACGTTTTTAACAATTCGGCTGTGATCACTCCTCACAGATCGAATTGTTTATTGCTTATAAAATAAGATAATGAACAATGATTCTGACAAAAGCTATAAAGAAAGGTGTTCACAATGTGAAAAGCCTGTCGGGAGCAATTATTATCCGTTTCGCTCTTACTTATAAAGTTGAAGGGCTGGACATGTGCCGGCGCTCCGCTTTGTTTACCACAATTCGCAACGTATGCTTCGATACTTCACATATATCGCATATGTTACTGTGAATCCACAATTTCCTAACCCTCGAGCTAGTCTTCCACTATAATTACCTGTCAGTTGTTATGGAAGTATGTCAGACTGATTGACTTGGACGTGAAGTCGAGACTGCCAGCATGAGCTGAAAGATCACTCGGTGGACAGCGTTGAGTGCAGGGCGGCACGCTAGCTCGCCTCGGCTATTGGCGGAGAGTGTGGAGAGGTTCCACGAAAAATTGCCGCTGTGCCACCAGCCATATACAAAAATTTTCGTGCCTACAAACCACACTCGGTCCTGAAGGTACCCTTACACCAGTTACCTACATCCATTGTGAAGGCGCAGATATTTGACTTTCTCTGCTCGTCTCAACCTCCCAATCGACACTGAGGGCAGATAATTTTCAGTGTCCCTATGATGACCTGGAAGGAGAGGAGTAGTGAACCTAGTCGACCTTCATGTCAAGAGGGCTCCGGGAGAAGAGGAAAAATTAGAAAACTCAACACATTACTACGTTATAATGTTTTCCTTTCATTTCATATTGTCTATCGGTTACTAGATGTCTGGACTCTTAGACTTATAACATTCTACTAGCAGCTGCCCATTACAGTTGCTCTACAAAGTTTCGCAATATGGGCTCACATGAATTCAACTGAATTATCGTTTCATAAATTAATGAATATTCTTATATACCTTAGTCTAAGTTATTGTAAAAAGTTTATTGAATATATTTATACTTGGTACTATGAAATTTCGCAGTATTTGCCCATATAAATTAATCTGAGTAATTACCTCATGAATAGATGAATATTTCTATATATTTCAGGCTAAGTTATTATTTAAAAAATTTAGTCTAGGTCATGTTTTCAAAAGATTTAGTGAATGTATTCTAAGTTAGTAATTAAAAAAAACTTAGTGAATATGTTTATAATTGGCACTATAATATGTGCCCATAGAAAGTTATCTGACTTGTTTCACATTTAAATCTAGATAATGCTCGTTATTACCTCTCCTTGACAGCCCCATTATATCGCCAACTTACTTCATCAAATTATATTGACAACACAAATTAAGAAAAAAAACTTACATGAGTTTATGCTGGGATCCACCGACGAGGCGCCTCATTGGATGTTCCGCTAAACTATTATACACAAAAATTATTTAGATTATGAACGTACAATGTGGTGTCAGGGGGGCTCACAAGAACAAAGTGCCTGAAGTGTATCGCCTACCAGTTAACATAAATTCTATCATTCCACCAACAAAAATAAACTATTACTGGGAATCATCGGTGTCAGTAGTCCATGCTGATGGGACAATGACTGTCTGTCACTGATGAAACGAAATTTTGTTGTATAGGTATAAAATTTGTTGCTAGACCAAGACTGGATGTCTTATTTGTCAAAGAAAAATGACTGGATGTCACTGCTGAGAAATAATCTTGTAAGGAAAACGACAAAGTTACCACAGAGTCGATATTGGTCGTCCCGTCCCAATTCAAGCAAGGTAACTGGATGTCACTGATGCAAGGTCCTTTCGTCGTACAAGTAAAAATTTTTTAGCTAGGCAAAGACTGGATGTCTGATTTGTCAAGAAAGGTGATTGGATGTCCTGATGAAAAGCGATTTCACTCGACCCAGAAATGTGCAAAGTTGAATGAAGGGTGCTCTGCTGTTTGCCGGTGTCATCGAGGATACAGAAAACAGGTTAAAAATTCATATTGACTGATATATAACCATGCAGGTGCTTAGCGGTCTGCCTGTGCCATCCAGGACAGAGAAAATACAGTAAAACTTTGTTTTGGCTGACATATGAACAGGCAGGTGCTTAGCTGTCTGCCGGTCTCGATCGCCTAACTCTAGGATTTTGTCGATTTTAATTCTGAGCACTGATGTTTTCCATGATATCTCGTCTCCGGTTGCCTTTTATTACTTTATTTTTTTTTTGTTCTCTTGATTTCTCAGATTTCGCTTCTAACACTAGATATTCTCGGATAAAAAAATTTCTTATCCCTCGTGCTCACTCTATCTCGGATCTCTTTACTCTTCTTCTTTCTTGTCCGTCGGTCCTCAGCCCGTCTTTCTTCGCCATCTCATGTGGCTATGGGCCGGCCGTAAGCGCGTAACTTATCTCAGTGTAGCATATTGCTACATGCAGTATACGACGACCAGAACACAGTTCAAAAATTTAACTGCCATACCATTTATCGATGTATCAAATATAAAATATCGATGTTGGTGATGTTTCTGAAGACGAAAATCGATGTAAAAACATCGGATATATTTTAAGAAATATCTATGTTATCGATGTATCAATACATCGTTTGCATCCCTATTCTGCAGTGAAATCTCTTAGGGCCTTCCCACACGGGAAGGAAGGAATTTTCTCCGCTTGTGCTAAGACTTTCCAGCACACCAATAGTTATGTTTAAACCGCAGAATCTGTTTGATGTAGATTTCGATTGATGCCGCATTCAATCGGTGTTTATACCATAAATGATATTGCGAAGCGGGCTAATGCAGCACACGCTGTCAAATAATTTGAGGTTAGGAGTAAAACTATTCTAATTAAAGATGCTTAGTAGTATACTGTTAAGAAAGCAAGCAGGAAGAAGGAGATTAGAGCACTTTAAAAATACGCAAAATTAAAGGTATTGCTGCCTACTTATATTTAACCAGAATTTCAAACATTTGCAAAAATTTTTTTATGAAAATGAATGCTTCAAGCAGGGAATTTATGAAAAATATATTTCAAATGTCCGCACAATTTGCTGAAATTATGAGATTTTACCCACACCATGTCAGAAGGAGTATGGCGCAACATGTTGGATAATTACGACGAATGTCAGTGGAGAGAGTCGTTTAGAATGTCTAAAAAATCATTCAAAAATTTAGTTGATATGCTTCGAACAAGTTTAGGACCTAAGGTAATAATATTTCCAACTTTGTTCCAAATATCAGCGGAGAAAAAAGTAGCAGTCACGTTATTCAAACTGGGCTCCAACGCTGAGTACAGAGTTGTTGGAGAAGTTTTTGGTATTCAAAAGTCAACTGTTCATCAATTCTTTTAATGAAACAATTAATTAATTAATTAATCGTAATACCTAATTCAGAAAAGGCAAAAAAAAAAAAATCGCAGATGCTTTCGAACAGTTGTGTGGGCTACCCCAAATTATTGGCTGTATTGATGGCAGCCACATTCCGGTACTAGTTAACTCCGATGGTTACTCTGATTTCACGAACAGGAAAGGTTAGACATCTATAATTCTCCAGGCAGTTGTGGACTATCGTTGCTTGTAAGAGTGCATTGGAACTACATTAAAAACTTACTTATTAACTTATGTATCTAATTTTTTAGGTTCCAACATATATCTTGTAAATACCCTGGTAGTGCGCATGACGCATTTGCATTTAAAGATTCTTCGTTATTCCAAATGAAAGATTTATTGCCAAACGGGACATGAAAGCATAATATACAAAGAAATCGATTACATACGATTTCAAATACCATTTCAAATGCCAATTAATAAATGGTACCCTATCGAAATAACTCCTGTATAAAAGGCTTTCTTTCTTTTCAAAAAAAAAAAAAATAGAAATAGAAAATTTCAATCCAAACTTAAATTTTATACACACCTAGAACTTATTTCGATCGGACACTATATTGGCAAATGGAGATTAACACATTATATATAATCCGATATGTACTTATTCATCTAATTATGTTTTTAGGGCAGCAAGCCCCGTTGACGGCAAAGAAATACCTTTCTACATTATTGGTGATGCAGCGTAAAATTATCTAGGGAGTGGATTAATTCCTGAAAAGGGATTATTTAACAGAGTGATGAATTCAGCAAGAATTAAAGTTGAACGAGCATTTGGTATCTTAAAAGGCAGATTTAGGATTCGATTAAAATGCGCTGACATAAATCATAATATCATGCAGCCAAAAGTTGTTGCCGCATGTTGGGCTTTGCAAAATTGTATAAAAATGAAGAGCGATCCCTTTAACCAAAACTGGCTAGAAGAGATTGAAAGCTCTAACATAAACTTTCCACAACGTTCAACACAAACTATTGTAAATAAAGATGATGATAGGATTGTTATAAGAGATCAGTTGTGCAAATATTTGTTTAACAAACACAATATTTAACATATAAAGCAATATTTATTCATAAATAAACTAAATAAAGTATTTCACTATTAATCACAGTCTTCTTTTCATTGAATAAAAAAAAAATGCTGAATTTGAACTTATAATTGTTTTCAAACCTAAAATAAAACAGACTTCTCGTATATCTTAATTAATTTGTTAGCATATAAAATCCTGAAGACTGCTGCTGATGATGAGTCAACATGTTCGAAAAGAGTTCCCGGTCCTCACGAATTATGTTCTCTTCCCAAAGTTATTGCTCATGTTGAAGCTCCTTAAATTCATTCATTGCTCTTCAAAGAATTCTTTTTGTAAGTCTGCTTGCTTCTATTACCAAGTCTCAGAAATTTGTTCAATGGTTTTGAAATAAGACAAGCGCCCATTTAAAAAAAATTAAAAGTTAAAATGCGAAATTTGTGAATTATTTTAATTACCAACACGACGCCTCGGTGTCTGCTTTGGCTCATTCGAATCGTCCCTTGTTGTGTTGGCCGCTGGAGAACACTCTATAAGAACTTCTTCAGGAGAGGAACTATTACAAGCAGTATCTGCGCCACCTAAAGTAACAAAATTATTAAACTCTTAAATTTGTAAGATTTATACATAAATAATTACTTGAATAAAGATATAGAGTAAGAAAGAGGACTCTAACGGGCCGAATACGGCCCGTTCCCGACGAATTTAGTGGAACAAAAATAAAATTGATAACAATAAAAACGCGTTTCGATAGCTAAGCTACCATCATCGGTAATCTTTACAAAATTGATGGCAGGTTAACGCGTTTATATATTAAAATAACCTTGTGAAACAATAAGTAGCCTTTTTTGAGGCCAGCCCGTCCCTTTAACTCGTACACGAATTTGTCTGTCTGTATATTTATTTAGATATTTCTTTATTACTATTTTCGACAATCTCGTAGACCCACTTTTCGTCATCACAGCGAGCTGAAATTTGGCACACTGGTTCATGTCGCGTAACAATTGAATTTATCAAAATTTGAACCGGAAATTTCCATGGAAACCCCGGAAAATCGGGAAAAATCATTTGAAAATTTTGTACAAATTAATCCGTTTCAGGAAAAATTCAGAGTTTACGCTTTTCCGAAAAAAATTTCCGGAATTTTCCGACTTTTCCGGAAAACTTTCCGGTAAAAAGTTTTCTAAATTATGCAGGATCAAGTTCCCTATCAACTGGCATCATTACTTTCTCTCCGCAATGGTGAAAACTTGCAGGAAAAATCGAGGAAAATTCATGTAAAACGCTTTCCCGGAGTTTTTCCGACCAAGGAAGCGTTTGAGCGTTTTGCAACCTAAGACAAAGTTGTAGAGCGAAATGAGTTGCATAAAGTTGCTTTTGTGGAAAACTCCACGGAAAATCCGGAAAAGCGGGAAAATAATCGGAAAATTTTTCATCGATATGATTAGTGATAAATCTGTTTCAGGAGAAATGCAGAATTTTCCAATTTTTCGACAAAAAAGTTTTATAATCTATGCGGAATCATTTTTTTTCCGTCCTACTGGCATCAATACTTTCTCTTCAACAATCATGAATATTTGCATGAAAAATCGAGGAAAATTCATGTAAATTTTTAAAAAAAATCATAGTAATAGGAAAAGTCTGTGGAAAACATGGAAAGCAGCACGTAATAACAATTAAGTTAACGTGCAAAAGGCAGAAAATAAAATATGTAAAAAACGAATTTTCAAACAAAACTGGAGCCAATCCGCATGAAAAGGTAGAAAATAAACTTTTCTTCACACGCAGAGGTGGACTCAGATTTTATTCGGTGACAATCACCGATATATTTCGGTATGATCAATCAGAGGTAATAAGTGATTTGATTCATGAAGAGAAAGAATATTCAAGAGAAATGTTCCAATCAAAAAATCTGAGTCCACCGCTGTGTGTGAAGAAAAGTTTATTGTCTACTTTTTCATGCGGCTTGGCCTCAGTTTTGTTTGAAAACTGGTTTTTTACTTATTTTATGTTACTCTATATCTTTATTAAATGTGTTTCACAGTGCTCGAAAAATTAATTTAAAAAAAAGATTATTACTTGAATTGTCAACAGCAATATCATCTGAGTCCACTCCAGATAGTGCAGGAAAAACGTTTTTTTGGATGAAAATTGAAAAGCTCCCCTAATTTTCCCATAAGGTCAACGGAATGATGACCAACTCCACTCTCACGACAACCTGCTGTACACTTTTCTTATAACTGAACTCTAACATCTTTACCTCAACCTTCTTAAAAATTGTCTGGTTGGTAAATTGTTTTTAAATCCATTATATCAGGCAGTTTTTCTTCAATAAAAATATTGAGCATGGTGTTGACTTCTGCGTGACTCCAAAAAGCCCTTTATTTTTTTGTGTTTCCATTAATATTTCAATTTATTTCTATTTTATATGTAAGTTAGCATAAAACTTTTCACGGCCAATTTTGAGCTTATGGTTTTTACTTTGACAGCTTCTTGTTCTTCTTATTCTTGTTTATACCACACTTTCTATTGCAGATTCTGCATCAATTTGGTACTAGACCGGCATGTTATACAAAAGTAGTATCTGTATTCTGTTCGTGTTTATATCATCAAACATATGCCTCATAATGGAATTATGCTGCATAAGTTACTGCGGTCTAAACGTAACGAAATGTTGCTCCGCATAGTTCCTTATACTTATGATCACCGGAATTAATTGTGTGCGTGTTCTATTAAGTCACAGTTTTTGATATAAACAATAACTGTATCACAAATTGACAACACGTAATGATTATTAAATTATCATATTAGTTATCACCTCAAATCGCAGGTAAATTTCTGTACAGCCGTCCGATCAGAAATGTCGCAATTTCAAAATAGCCGGAGCTAATTTGCTTGCAGAAGTATTGGTATGCTGGTTGCACGGAAGTTTTTCTACCCCCGAATACTTCTCACCAGTAAAAACTGCCTAATAACTTCCACGTGTGGGCTATGGCTTAAGTGCACACCAAGCTATGTACAGGGCCTTGTCACCTTTTTTTATAAACTACCAATATTACTTTTATTTACTAAATTTCTTATTTTTTATTTCATTCCAGTTTTCAAATCAAGTAATTAAAATTTTAGCGGATCAAGGTTGCATGGTGGGAGTAATCCGATAATTAAGTCTTCTGCTGTCTTTTACGGATTTCTTTAAACCAATTAATGCAAAATAAATACGAATTTTGTTGTTAAAGCACTGCTAGTCAAACTATAGTATATAGCGATATTTTCTCGTAATCTCTAGTCAAATTACAGAGTAATTGCAGAATAATAACCTAATTACATATTCAAGCATTTATATCCAACTCATAGATTGTATCATAAGAACTTTAAATGTTGCAAGAGATAATGACTTTTTAAAATGTTTAAATTGTTTGCTTTTGCTGAATTTCCCCATTTAATTTACACAATTAAAATTCAATTTGTTTGGATATTTAATGGGCAGTAAATTTTGTGTGAACTCAAATCAAACTTACTTTGTCTTCAAATTACTCTATTTCTTATTTTAACAGTAACACTAGTATAAATTAATGGACTGCTTAACTTCTGTGTCAACATGGCACAAGATTTGTCATTAACTTCTGATCCGTAAAAGGGACCATAGAGGAAAGGGGGTAAAATGACAAGTACACATTATTTATATATCAACTTATTTAAATAATAATAATAAATAAATAATAATAAAATGAAAAAGTGTTTTGTTGTAAGGATCCCCGTCGGTGCAGGACATGTAGAAGATTTTACGTAATTGAATGCTTTTACAATATATATATACATTTTAACTAGCTAAGCTGTCCATTTCAAGACTTCAGTAATTAATAAACATAATAATGATTGGTAAGGAAGCTTTGAATTTTTTAACTTTTTGTATGTTTTGGTAGCTGCGAAACTCTATTAAAATTCAAAAACTAGTTTGCGAAACAAACCAAGATTATATAACGAATTTTTAGTGTTCGGTCGACAATGGCCAGGACCAATGTGGTCTTAATATGGAATCTGACATAGTTCAACCTTTGAATAATATCAGTGTATTAGAAAAATGTCTACAAATGTTGGCGTATTTTTATTTGAATTTTATATAGGTAACAGGAAAATTGTTTAGATTCTCTAATGGATGTCATCTATTGCAAAGTCTGACTTTAAATGTTTGTGATCTGTATGCGAAGAAATTTCTTCATCCTCTTGGAAATATTGCAATTAGAAATCTTCCAAAATTTTCAAACATAAATCATACTTGTCCATACTCGGTGAGAATAAGTTTTCTTTATTTTGGAATTGAGATAATCACATTATTTCAGAGGCACATGTTCGTGAAGAATGGCCGCTTCATTCCAGGAACAATAGAATCTTTGGTGCCACCTGGAAAATATAAATTTAGTTTAAACGCCAGTGAAGGATATCCACCCGTTATTTTGGGTTCATCAACAGTCTTTATGGAAATCCAAGAGCTTTCATCAAAAGCTACTGCATATTTTTGTATGTACGTAAATAAAATTTAACAATTTCAATCTGGTATGTGCTTCTTACTCGCACCTTCATAATTCCTCTTCTCATTATTAACGAGTATGGCATTAAGCACGCAGATCTTTCTCATACTTCGTAATACCTTAACACCTTCAGCACAATCAACTCCGATGGCAGACGATAACGTAGGCTGGCTTACTATATCCGACTCTAGCACCCTTCTTGAATCAAGGAATGCCGTAGATCTGACACCTCAGTGAATGTGTAGACCTCCCACATTGTATGGGTAGTACCAAAACCTTCCAGAATTACATCTCAAGCCACGAAACAGACTCCTTCACTATCACTTGAGAATTACAGCTGAGTCCTAACATTGTAAAATATTTGCAGTATTCTTATGTATAACTGACAAAAGTTTGATTTGAATAGCTCCTGCCCGCTAAACAACTATTCATGTAGAAAAATTGCCTTCTGATAATCTTAAGCGTGCTTTCTTATCTTCCTAAGCCTAATCAAACTTTTATACTCTTCCAAAGAAACTTATTTAAAAAAAATTATCTTAACCAAATGACTGCGATTCCCCAAACAAAAGCTCTCAACTAAGTAATAATTACGTAAACGAATGTGCCGTGGTCCGACGAATTCGAATCAATCTGCCTACAGTTCGGACTACGACCGCACATATACTATTGCAACTATTACTAGGCTGCGAGTTATTGAGCGTAAAATGGTAAGGTTACGTTTTAATCGAAACGATTTTATTATTTGGTTTAGTAATGTACATAGGAAGTGTAGCCTTTGGGGAAATAAGGAGCCAAGCTTAAAATTACTGGAAGACTCTTTTCCCTTTGTAAATAGTAGTTTAGGCTTTATGGCATATACAAAATCCAAGTGGAGTCACTTTTCCATAAGAATCAATGTAAAACATTTTAGAGAATATAGGACTAACATACATACATATGCATTTCTGTTTAATGCCTTGAGAAGTATTTCTCGAGGGTTTTGGTAGTACGTACCTACTCTTTGATATTTCCAAAACGTTCATGGTTCACAAATTTCCTTTTAAGGCTTGGGAAGAGACAATGAAGAGCGGGGATCAGTGTTATACATAGATTTTAACAGCGTATAGCTAGAGAGATAAGTGCTATATAGGGTTAGGTGTTGCTCTGTCCGTAGTTATAGCAAGCACGCAATTATTGGGCCATCCCACACGAGTATTCTTGATGCAATATCCAAACAGGTTTTCTGGGAAAGAGGTGAGAAGAAGCAAAGAGATATCTCTACAATTTGGAGAGATATCTTTTTGCTTCCTCTCACCTCTGCCCCAGAAAGGTTGTTTGCATACTGCATCAAAAATATTCGTGTGGGATAGCCCACGGAATAGGTGTGGTGGAAATTAAAACCCTGATTCAAAATCAATTTTATTGTGGTTTTATTCTCGGGTATATCAAGTCTATTACACTAGGACTCACACTTAAATTTAATTGTCAAAATTCAAAAAATGTTCAAACTTGAATAATATCTAAAATACATGTCACTAGTAATATAATTTTAAAGAGAAAAAATATGTTTTCATATTTATCTACAAGGTTAAATTCAATATTTAATAAACATAAAAAGAATAATTAGAATTAATGCAAAGGGGAATGCCCAAATTAGCCCCGACAACTCCGGATATGAGAGATGTCTTAAACGATGTATTATGATACTCTGAACAAATTTTATTAACAATGGTTATTTGAATTAAGCGGGGAAAGCATGGGGGATCAAAGTCTGATCTAGTAGAGAATCGGATTGTTTAGATCCTGAGAAGAAGTTTGGGTACGCACACTACTATACCCGGCGGTTTAAATAGCCATCCCTATACTCACTTTCTAAGTTTTTCCTTCTTTTTTTATTCGAACTGAGGTACTAGATTTCTCGCACTTTAGATCGGATCTAATTCGGTAGGGTTATGTGCGATCGGAAAACGCTTTCCACTGCTCGTCTCAGCTCATTACCAGCTACAATTCGTAGAAGAAAATTGTGCTCTGTATACTTTTGGGTGGAGGGTTGGAACTCCGGTGGAAGGTGGATGGGGGGGGGGTGATTCCAATACAGCATTTTGCATATCAAATTATAGGTCTCGCCGAGTACTATCGGATGGTGTACTTTTTTCCCGATTCAGAAAACTTTCGTGGAACGTTTTTACAGCCGGAAATCCCATTTTCATGCAATTGGGTTACACACACCCCAGCTACTACATTTCGCATATATTTTAGCAGTTATTTCTTCTATGTATTTCCATTACTGCTCTGTTCTGAAATTTTTTTTCGTAGGAAGTCATCACCCAAGAAAGTCGCCCAAGAAAGTCGCACAAGCTGCATTCGACCACAAAAGCTTTCCGCCGCTTAATTGAAACAAACATTGTAAATAAAATATGTTCAGAATATCTTAATACACAGTTTAAGTCATCTCTCATGTATGGAGGTGTCTGGTCTAAAGTTGTATAAAAAGTTTGGATTCTCTTTTATGTTATGAATTCTGTACAGGTGTTGTTGTCTATGGGTGAATTATGGGTTTTTGAGTACATTATACGCCGCTCTAAAAATTATTGTAGCAAACTGAAGGATCATATAAATCATGAAGGCCGGTGAGGGGTATAACTCTTGAAAGTTATAAAAATTATAAATTCGCGATGCCAATGGCAGAAATGATTTCATTACATGTGGATTACTAAAGAGTGATTGGAAACCAATTTTCTGCCAATTCGGTATATCGTGGCAGATGTGATAGAATTTCAATAAATATCAAATTAATTTGAAATGAAACTTTTTTTGTATTTTTGTATAAAGACGCTGTTATTTTTTAACTATATATAATTCAGATATTTTTATTGTTCATATTTGGTTATTCTCTCTTTATTTCTAACAACTTCCTCTATTCTACTGTCAATGCATGCTTTAATGCAGGATCTTATACCTTCATCATTTTGAAAGATATTTTTAATAGTTTTAATGAATACTGCCTTGTTAGGGTTTCGTAATCCTTTAACCTTGGATTTCTAGTTATTTCATACGTTTTCTATAGCGTTGAGATCCCGTGAGTCATGGAAGAACTGGAACCTGTTCTTCTTCAAGGAATTCCTTAACTTTTTTTTGCCGTATGACATAGCGCATTGTTATCCATGAACCAAAACGATCCTACATGTTCTCGTACAGATGTCAGGAATATGTCTTTAAGGACGTGAATATATTGGTCCTGTCTCATGGTGCAATCTACAATATAGATTGCTCCCTGGCCATTTATTGAAGCCCATACAATTACAAATAATGGTTTTTTTTATTATTCTGAATAAGCAGAGCTCTTCATACCATACTCCTGGTCTTTTCCGAATGAACAAAGACGTTTTGGTCCTCGTTTTAATGACGCACTGATCATACAAATAAACCTGTTAAAATTACAAGAATAACTAATTATCATGTTTGCTCCTTTATTTTGGGGTAATTAATTTGGTATCTTCTGCCAATGAAAATTTGATGCTCTCTTGCCTAAATAAGTTGAGCTTTTTGCATCGTTCTTGTTAAAAGTTGTTTTTAGCTGGTCGGGCAGGTTTTCAGCTAAAAATCTACATTTAATGGTCCTCTCAGATATGTCAGTATCACTTTCCAAAAAAATGCTTCGTATTGGTATTTTTGTAATAAAAGGATTCTGTTCTAATACCGAAACAATTTTTCTGTCCGCCCTTGGAGTTTTTTTTGCGAATAACTTTGCGATTTCTCATTTTGTTAAGTAAAGTGTCCACGTTTGCCTTTACAGCCTTGGACAGTTTAAGTACTGCGGGCTGACTGACCCCTTCTAATCTTGCATACTCTTTCGCTGAATTTTTTCCGCCTTGCACTAGAGATATTTTCCTTTCTTTCTATGTGCTAGACAAATCTTATTTTTAACCCATTCCTAAAAATATCTTAGAAGTGTAGAGACATTTTTACGATGAGAACAAAGTTAAAATAAAACATCTATAAAAAACTAACGTAACCCTAATTATAATTATAAGTGTTGAAATGGTCACACGAAGAATTTGAGTACATATGTAATGATTAAACAATTTATTTAAAACACAAATTATTTTTAGAAAATATTTAAACTTTTAAACGAACTGAAATGGTACCTTCAACAGATTAAGCTTCACTTTTATATCCGATCGAGAGATTTTACGATAGGCAGCTTATATAATTAGACAAGAGACATGTACGAATTATGAATAATCATACCAGGCAGGGCAGTAGTAATTAATGTGAGACTTTCAGGTGGTAGCAATAGGCTGTCCAGGGACTGCATCCTACTTTTCTTTAGTAAATACTATTGTTTAGTAATGTTGAAAATTTGGTAGTAAATAAGTAGGTAGGTAGGTAATTGTAATTTTATAAGTTAGATTGAGGCAGATTTCGTTAGAGGCCATTCCCTATACCTGCCTCTATTTCAAACTACATAGCTCCGTCATTTCTCGCAATTTTCACATAAAATTTTACACGCATATTCCTCATATTCCTGAATAATTATAGTTTGAGAAAATGTAAAAGAATAGAAGGATTTTTCAAGCCCCCTTCCTGGTAGTCCCTCTTAAAGCCATGCCATCCATAAAAATATAACCCAAATTATCATACAATTCATGCACAAGTGTTTGTTTATCTCTACGTATATTTTGTCTTACTTCTTATACTTTCTTTAAGGATAAATGTTTTTAAATTTGTGGCTCCAAATTATTTGTATCCAAATCCATGTCATGTTTTTCTGCTAAAATTTTCCACTGTTCATATCACGAGACTTGTATCTCCATGATCTTGGAAAGCAATTTACGAAGACGCGTGTTAAGGTAAGTACACAAAACCTTTTCAACAAAGTTAAAATGGCATTCTAAAGTGTTGATGTACATACATACTGTATATACCAGCTCCCAAAAGCAAAGAATAATCAGATGTTTTAGGAGGGAGGTGAAACAGATTTTTATGAAAAAACGGGCAAGTTTTTGTTGTATTTCATCATACGATGTAATCCCAATATTTGAGCCGCATAGTAGGCACATTATATATTATTTAGATTTGGAAGCAGCTCTTTTTTTTATAATATAATTGTACGCAAGCCTTAGCGATTCGTAAACTGGCGTTTAGCTGTTCTTTCAGTGCAAGTTTGAAAGTTCGAATTACTTTAAAATTTATGTAGCTATATACTCTTTTAATTTCCAAGTCGCTAATAATATGAAGGTTGGAATTTCCCTAGTGAATACTACGTCATCTGCATATATCAGGATTTTAAATTCAATCTCTTTTATTTTTAGAAAGACTACCACTGCTTCTACTAAATTATTTATAAACAATACAAAAGTAGTTGACGTATTTAAAAAAAAAATAGTTTTTGTATTCAAGCTATGTCGTTTATAGAAAAGGATCAAGATCTATCTATTGAGTCAAAATTAGCTCTGAAATCTTAACTGATGTATCCATTCATTCATTTCCTGAACCCTGTTGAATCCCCCTAAATGAAACATCAATTAGTTTAGTTATATTAACTTTTCCTAAAATACAATTTACCAAACTTATAAAAATATTTCGAAAAATAACTCTTAAATTTTCCACACATAAAGTGTATGCGTAAGCGAAATTAGACATACGCGAAAATGAATGAACAATTTAAACATGGAAAAGTCGTGACATTTATTACCTTGGGAAAACTAAGAAAATTATAAACTTTCTGATGATGGAACATTTTTATACTCTAGAAGATAATGAAATCATATAGGGTCACTTCCTTTGTAACTCATAGAAATAATGCTGGTAGAAATGCAAAATGGATTGGACACCCATGCATAATATTAAAAGTTATTTTGATTTTTGCATATCCGTCCGCCTGTCTGTCCATATTCACGATAACTAGAGAACGGTTGCGGTGCGGTGTGTTTGTTGAAAAAAAAAAAGTAAATTTAAGTTCGAAAATCCGGCAACTCTTTCCTAGTGTTGCCATATAACAATTTTGCTTTTCACTATATATTTGGGCTTATCCAGTGCCCAGTGCACCGTGAAGTATAGAACTAAAATATGGTACATGGTGTTTTCATAGAAACAGTTAATAAAATTTCAAAAATGTTGGAAATCGGGCAACATCCTCTTTAAATTTTTACTATATATACGGCGTGGAGAGAACAAATTTTGTTCATACTGTTTTCACTAACACTAGAAATACAAGTTCAGAAATGGATCAAATCGAGTAATCCTTTCTTGGTGCTGCCATACAAAGCCTTACGGTTGATTAAAATTTTAAGAAAAATATGAAATCTTACCTACACTGAAAACAATTGTTATTGACCTGACCACAAGAATCAATCGAACTAATATACATTTTGGTTTGTATCCATGATATATTTAGCCGAGATCAGTAAGTTATTGAGATTTGCCACGAGCTCTTCTCATACATCACTTTGTTTCCAGCGGAAAAAGTCTCAGGCGTTCCAATGAAGCAAAGTACTTTTTTCATTTGGTTGCTAATTAGTCGCATTGTAGCTTGGTGGAAGGGATCTTAGCGAAAAAAAAATGACATCCCAACGAACAATTTTTGTTCTATATAAAGTTCGGAGCTCTGCTAGGGAATAAATCGTGCGAACTTAAGGTGTCATAAGAAGCCAGATTATTGTCTCACCGAGTTCCCAGGAAATTGCACTAGACTCTTATAGCGCTAAAGTTGAGAATCCCATATCATGCTCGGGGAATAAAATTTAGTGTTGATATAGGAATAATAATTCCTATAATGTACTTATATCTTAATCTCATCTTGATGCTCAGAGCTTATATAAGACTTTATATGTACCCTATTGTAGAAATTTAGTGTTATAAAGTTGTTGTATGATTTCCTAAATTGGTCTACTTCACTTATATAGGAATTAAATATATCCCTATGTAATAACCTATTTAGGAACATTTTATCCTATATAGGAAAAGTGATCCTAGTTGAGTCTACAAATTTATTATTCATGTGGAACTTATTATGCATGCGTGACTTAGAGTCCTATAGAAAGTTTTCAATTAACACAAAATATGGTATTATAAAATATGATTGAGGAACATATTTCTTAATATTAAAATTATTTTTTCACATTGGTATATATTTGAATTTACCGACGATTTAAATTTTACTGTTAGTATTTAACACGTTAGATCGAAAAATAACAAAGCGCCTCAAAATAAATATATAAATAGAATGTTTAATTAATTATGGTCAAGAACAGTTATGTTCATTTGGTTCTCTCAATAAATGGAACTAATGTGAATTTATTAGTTTTCAATAAATTTATCAATATGTCATTATTTTCCCGTTTCTAAGCTAATTTACACCTAAATCAAAATGCGTCCTTTTTTTATTACAAATATGGCCGTCCAAATAATCAGCAAACATGGCCACTGGGACTTCAGTTCTCCCTTAAAGATTATAAATGTTGATATAAAACACAAAACTTCCTACCATGACAGCTACACCTACATAAGTAGGAATAAACGCTTATATAGGTAACAAATTCCTATATAAAGATTGCTGTGTTGAGAATAGATATTTTGATATGGGATTTGTAGTGCTATATAAGCATAGTAGAGCGAATACCGCAACAAAAACATTCATATAGCACTTCTGTTCCTATTTCGTGATGTGAATTCCTATATGAGAATTCCGATCGGCCAGAGTAGTGTGCTTTAAAAAGATTCTTGACAGTTGAAAGAACAAGTTGCAATAAATTTTTGTCAATGTGAGAACAGAGGCATACGTTAATATTTTTAATTTAAAACACTTAACTCGGTCTATCAGAATTGAGTTGAGTGTATTAGACCTTATATACACAGCGGAAATGAAACAAAAATCCAAGACGACCATTGTAGAAACATCAGCAAGCTCGTGCATATTAAATAATATAAGCCAAAATTGTTCATTCGAACTTTTAAAAATTGGCAAAACGTCTAGGTTTATGTTAATCGAAATCTGTATTCGTTGATAAATGTTTCGATAACATTGTTTTAAACAAAACTCGAGCACTTGGTGGCAATAGTAACTATCCGATGGTGATGATCCTATTTGTACAATATTACCACGATACATTTTAGTTGATGGTGTGCGTAGCACAGTTCTTGGATCAGTAGGTAAGAAGTCGGGAGTGTGTCCATTACAAATTTTGAACAGCTCTCTCAATTCTTTTTGTGATATATTATTTTGCAAAGCTCGCACCTTCAGAGTAATTCTAAATGCTTCCTTTTTCATCACATCATCAATAATTTTTTCATTTTCTTCATCATCAAAATCATATTCATCATCATACTGCTACCGATTATATATTAACAATATTTATGCATACCTGGTAGCATACTAGTAAGCAGCACTGAAGGTGAAGGAATGCTGGGGCCAATAATCGTTGGTGGAAGTTTTGATATCCTGTAAATTAATGGCTTCGTAGCAGATGATGTATTGCAAGTCAACGGCGTATATGATGTTATTTTTAGAACATTTTTTCTTACTTTCCTATGATAAGTACCGGATTTTTATATTACTCATCCATTAAATTCGTTATTGTAATTCTAATTTCACTGTTCTTAACCAACTGCGCATGCAAAGGAGGGTAGTATATTAAACTTTTCCTCTGCGTTGTATAGGAACACAATTTCCAAGTGATCCCTTTGATCCGTTTGCATCCTGTGATGTTTCCAATTCCCGCTGAGTTAGTACAGCCTTAGAAAAACTATACGAGATATCCAGTCACTGCACCAAATACTGTGCCACTTAAAATCGAACTCACGCGTTTAAAGTGAAGCTCTTCATAAGCAGAGTAGTCTTGTCTGTGATAATAGTTAGCGTAAAGTTTTGTATTAAATTTAGGCATAATTAAAACAATATGTGTTGCAGATTTTGCACCCTTAATGTAGAAAGAAAAATAAATCTGGTAGGGCTAAGCTCCACTAGCCCCAAGGTTAAAGCCGACTCTTCTTCTCATTAATTTATTGCCACATCCCTGATTTCAGATAATTTTTTCTAGTCAATTTTAATGCTCCTCGCGTGCCATAAACACCAGTCTTAGCCTGAAAGCTTTAGGTTATAATAAGATATCCAAAATCTATTACACTTACAGGGTATTCAGTAAATGAAAGCTATAGATGGGTCATCCTTAGACAAGCAAAAAATTGTATGGGTGGATGGGGGATCCCAACTGTTTCCGAAATAAGGGACATAAAGATATTTGGGTATGTTTGTACAGATCACAATGTAACTTCTGAAAGTACATTCTATGATGATGACTTAAAACTTGATAGATAGATAATCGTTGGACCTTTTCAATGGCCTAACAGTTTTCCGCTGCTCCGTTCGTTTTGAAGTTATAGTTCAACAAAATTAAAATTAAGGAACTTTAACTCGATTTTTCTTTAACTACTATTTTTATCAAAAAAACACCTCATAAACACCAATTTTTCATATTAGATTCAAGAAGGGTGAAAGTTTCGCTTTGCTCTATACCCAAAAAGTAACCATTTCTGCGTTTTCTGCACTTTTTTAAGGATATCCAGTGATAATGGTTTTTATAGCTCATTTCCAAAAGATAATTGCCTACTTTCTGGCATTTATAGAACTTTTAGTGCATTTTGAAGCGAAGCATTTAGGCTTCTTAAGGCATCAGAACACTGTGCGTGCGCGCGATACGAGGGTGTATTTTCCGTAATTATTTTGAAGCGAACGATGAATGAATTTTTTTTTATTAATACTCATAGTGAATATATACATATTCAATATTGTATACAAAATTTTTTACTAGAATTTTGAAGTATAGTTTGCGGTGTACATCGCTTCCAAGATTCCGGCGGTAGACAGCAATTAAGCCACACGGTTCACCGAAAAAATGAAATAAACCTATATTTAGAAACTAGACATATAGGTTTATAGCTTCACGTAAGGAATTTTGATATCTTAAAAAAAAAATGGCAGACCAGCCAACTTTTTTTTCGATTTTCATTGATGATTTTCACCGTTCAATTAAAAACAAATAAAATAAGTAAAAACGAGTTTTCAAACAAAACTGAGGCCAAGCCGCATAAAAAAGTAGAAAATAAACTTTTCACACACAGAGGTGGATTCAGATTTTTTGATTGGGACATTTCTCTTGAATATTCTTTCTCTTCATGAATCAAATCACTTATTACCTCTGATTGATTATACTGAAATATATCGGTGATTGTCAGCGAATAAAATCTGAGTCCACCTCTGTGTGTGAAGAAAAGTTTATTTTCTACTTTTTCATGCGGCTTAGCCTCAGTTTTGTTTGAAAACGTTAATTGTTATTACGTGCTGCATGGAGATATTTTAAAACAATTTTTAAGTCATGTTTGGTGCCGATCCGAAAACAAAAATTTTTCGAGTATCAAATCGTTGAAGTACTGCAACGGTTTTCTGAAATTCAAATTATGTTTTAAACAGCGCTTTTTAGCTGTATTCCAACTTGATCCCATATAACATGAATTTTCCCGATTTTCCATGTTTTCCACAGACTTTTCCTATTACTATGAATTTTTTTTAAAAATTTACATGAATTTTCATCGATTTTTCAGCAAGTTTTCATGATTGTTGAAGAGAAAGTATTGATGCCAGTAGGACGGAAAAAAAAGATTCCGCATAGCTTATAAAACTTTTTTGTCGGCAAATTTTCCGGAAAAGTCGGAAAATTCCGGAAATTTTCGGAAAATCACTAATCATATCGATGAAAACTTGTCCGATGATTTTCCCGCTCTTCCGGGTTTTCCACGGAGTTTTCCACAAAAGCAACGTTATGCAACTCATTTCGCTCTACAACTTTGTCTTAGGTTGCAAAACGCTCAAACGCTTCCTTAGTCTGAAAAGCTCTGGAAAAGCGTTTTACATGAATTTTCCTCGAGTTTTTCTGCAAGTTTTCACCATTGTCGGAGAAAAAGTAATGATGCCAGTTGAAAGTGAACTTGATCCTGCATAATTTAGAAAACTTTTTTACCGGAAAATTTTTGGGAAAGTCGGAAAATTCCGGAAATTTTTTTCGGAAAAATCGACGGATTTATCACTGATCGAATTTGTACCAAATTTTCAAATGATTTTTCCCGATTTTTCGGGTTTTCCATGGAAATTTCCGGTTCAAATTTTTATAGATTCAATTGTCACGCGACATGAACCTGTGTGTCAAATTTCAGCTAGCTGTGATGACGAAAGTGGGTCTACGAGAGTGTCGAAAATAGTAAAAAAGAAATATATAAATAAATAGACAGACAAATTCGTGTACGAGTTAAAGCGAATGGCCTCAAAAATAGAAGAAAGCCCTTTATAAAAAAAATACCTACGTGTTGCCCTAGAGACTTAGCGCATGCAAATCGTATGTACAGTTCTTTTAATATGTTGTCAACCAGTTTAAAAAACGTTGTTTCGAGAAAAAACTCGTTCAAAGTTTTTCTGAAGGATAATCTAACATACAAAGTAAACTAAACGGTTTCACATAAAATGCAACAAATTTTTCTACAGTGTTCTAGTGCGTTAAATCCAATATGAGAAATTGGTGTTGAATCATCATCATAGGGTGTAATGCTCAGAAGTTGCAGGGCAATCTATAAAAACATACCCAAATGTCTTTAATTCCAGTTATCTCGGAAACAGTTGAACTCCCCCCCCCCCGCTCCCCTTCAATTTTTTCCTTGTTTAAGCATGACCCATCCCGAAGATTATGGATGGTCCCAGATCACATACAGGATACTCTGTATAAAATAAAACGATTTAAAAAAAATCTAATTACAAAGGCAAATTGTAAATTGCGAATTTCCCAATCATTACCCATTTCGTAACACGTCGCGTCCTACGGAATTCCACATTTAAATTTTAAATGCAGTGTAATATCGAATTTCGTGATAGTTAGCATTATCTCAAATAATTTTTCTCAGCGACCGGAGAAAAATTACCCGGGTCAATGATTATCACCTTCAACATTGACGAGAAGCAGTTGTCTATTGCCGGGACTTTAAGTGGTCAGTCGTTCTCTTTCTAAGTTTCGGGTTTTAAGCTCTTTTTTATAAAATGCAACCATCAATTTTATTAGTTTGAACACGTTAGTTAATCTGTTGAAGAACAAAATTTAAAACTTATTAACTGTTCCCTGATTTTATTTGAATAGGTAATTTGCCGCCATTTTATCCGAATTAAGATAGGAGTTTAAAAGTTTTTCACACAATATACGTCAGCGTAAACATCTTAGTATTTATATTCTCTCTCGAACACTCTATACGCAAGTAAGAACAAGTGCCTTTTACTGGATAACAAAGTGCCATACTTTTCAGATTTTTTTTTTCATAACCAATGCATTAAAGTTCATATGTATAATGTTACTGTAGTAATTCTATGCTGAGGTAATTGACCAACATGTGACGAAACATTATCCATTTCCTTGCAGGTCCGCATCAGTTGTACTCGCAAGCACTTTCCGAATGGAACCCTAATTTCTATTGTCAAGAGTAAAACATAACCTGATATTTCTGACATTTCTGTTTTGTTTCTGCTCTACTCCATATTTTTGGTTCAATCAACTTTGTTCTGAAAATGGTAAGGATTATCAACTATATGAAAATGAAATTGAGAAAAACTGGACCTATAATGAGTGAAAAGCTTGAACTGAAGCTTAAAAAAATTGGAAATATGAGTACTTCCGCATAAGAAATAAGAAGCACTTCTGGAACAATGTTTTAAGCGATTTGGAAGCGTTAGATGTACTTGTAAGTTACTTGGAACATGTGGTATCAAAATTTATGTAGATAAATTATTAGAAATTTTAGGTTTCTGCAACTATGGCCGATCAAGTAGAAATCAAATGGAGGTCTCTGTATAGAGTCTACAAAAATGCAAAGGATCGGGGCATAGGGTCGAGTACTTCGAAATTTTTGTTTTGTAATGAAACGGACGAACTGTTTCAAAACAACCCTATTATTAGTTCTCCACACTCCGTGAGCATTCGAATGGTTAACGATTCCAAACCAGCACCGATGGCCTCTAAAGACAAATCAAAAAAACCGAAACTAGACACATCGAAAGAAAGTTAAAAGAAGCTATTATAACCAAAAAATTAAAGAGAGGGAAAAAAAGCGAGAATTATTAGAAAATTATCTAGAACGAAAATAAAAAGCCAAAGAGCTACTCCATTTTTAAAAAAATTGTAAATAAAACAAATTTATAATTATATATAGAAAATAGCTTTTTTTTAGACGCAATTTTATTTATCACGAAGTACGCTTTTTAGTTTATATTTTCATATAATATATTTCTATGTTATTTAAACAAATGCAATAATGTTGTTAAATGAACTTTTTTATTTATAATAGTAAGCCTTCATTGTCAAGTTGTGTAAAAATGTCCTCCATTATTCTATAATTTTGCTGGGATTGTTGTAATAGGTCAACATCGTTATCTACGTCTTCGGCTTCTTCGTTATCCCATTCCATTCCTGTGTCATTTTCTTCAATACAAATTAAATATTATGTAGCACACAAGCAGTCACGAAACAGTTTGAAATGAATCCCATATCTGGGCTTTCAAAGAATTTAAGACGTCGAAAACGGCATTTCATCAATCCAAATGCATTTTCCACAACAATTCTACTTGCTGAATGCAAATAATTAAACTCCCGTTGTTTAATCGTCAGGTTACGAAAATCTTTGAACGGAGGCACCACGTAGTTATTTTCTGCATAAGCTGAGTCACCTAATAACACACCACCAGGTAATATTAACTCTGGGTTTTCTTCTACTTTGTGGTAAAATCCTGATTTCCTAAAAACACGGGCATCATGCATGGATCCAAGTTCGCCACAGTGTACATCGATAAATGTTTTGTCTGGACAGACAATCGCTTGAAGTAATATACTATAATAAGCCCTCCGATTGTAGTACACTTGCTGGTCATTCTTTGGAAGGTTGATTTTGATATAGCTTCCATCAATCGCCCCTATTACTGTGGGGAAATTTCTCTTCCTTGCAAATTTTATTTGATTATTACGCATTTGCACTGATGTAGGCCACTTTATGTAGTTGTGACTTTGTCCAACTATCCACTTCACAACTCAATATTCGATACACAGAGCTTTTGGTGACATTAACCCTGTCTGAAACTTGCCTGTATGTTTCCGTGTTCGCGAGAAACCAAATAGTTAGGAAAAGTTCACATTCTGGCCCCACTACAGCTCTCCCGCCATGATTTTCTTTTTCGGTGCATGACTTAGCTCATCTACTCGCGGACAAGAGCATGAGTAGTTGCGAGTAGATGGAAACAGCTAATGAAATATAGAACATAGAAAGAATAAGTTGTAGAAATATAGTGCAATAATTTAATTAAAAGCCAAAGAAATATCAAAAGGATAAAAAGCTAGAATTTTGGTTTTTTGTTTTTGTCAATAAAAATAAAAGTTTCAGGCGTTCATCCAATATTTAATTTCTCTTAATAAAAATACGAAAAATTTGAGAACCCCATGAAAGTTGATATGGATCCAAGATTAGTGTGAAATTTAATTTTTCCTTTTTAGTACATTATTATTAAATAAAATGTATTTTTAATAATGTTTTTATATCCTATTTTATTTAACGGATCCTACATTTGTACATATGAGTATAGCCATTGGTATACCTCGACCATTGGTGTAACTAGGCAGGGGCCAGGGTGGTAGAATTCTTGTTCTAGTCGTTCCCCGGAACAAGATACTTCACTTCAGTCGAGACCCAAAGCAAAGGTGTAATTTGGTTCGTAGAATTCTTATTCTAGTCGTTCCCCAGAACAAGATACTTTACTTCAGTCGAGACCCAAAGCAAAGTTGTATTAGTAGTGTTTATTCTTGTTATTATAGTAAAATTTATTCCATTCGGGACCCAGAATAAATAT
Organism: Dioctria linearis; assembly: GCA_963930735.1. Taxonomy (NCBI): domain Eukaryota; kingdom Metazoa; phylum Arthropoda; class Insecta; order Diptera; family Asilidae; genus Dioctria; species Dioctria linearis. The sequence goes on from OZ005741.1 coordinate 235,732,571, forward strand.
CTTTAAGTCGATTTCCAAACGATGCGAAATATATGACAGCTGGATAAGAAAAAAAGAATGATTTAAGTTGGCCTGCGACTTATATTGCCTCTGAATTGCGCACGGCACCAACAAATTATTTTACCTTGCGCATAGCAACCAAAGTACGTTGACCTTAACGGCTGTGCAGGTAGCAACAGAAAAATCCGTTGAGCTTAGCAGCTGTGCATAGGTCAGAAGAGTACATTGACCCTCGCAGCTGTGCAAAGCAATTGGAATTTTGCGCATTTTTGTTGCCGTTCCGGATTTTGCCTAGCTAATGTTATTAAGCTTATAATTATACAATAAGATACCTATTACAATATTGCTAATTTAATATTTTAAAGATACATTTAAAAGTACAGATTACTTAATCTAATTCCATTTGATTCGCGCACTGTTATCGAAGACAAGTTACTTTCCTCTTATTGGATTGTGTCCTGGATTTGTTTATGTGGAATGTAGCCATAATGTGCTGATTGTTATCTCCACTAAAAACTGCCTTCTCGATGTGCTTGTTGGTAGGTATACATCGTTTCGTACCAGGACCTGGACTTAAATGTTTTCTACGTACAAGTCCCCGTACTGGTACTCAAAAAATTGTCAAGTAACGCACTTATTACAAGTACCGCCATAACGTGAAGTACTTCAGCTCTTGTAAATTATTTAAATACGCCTTCCAATAATAGAGGTTATCTCCATCGCGACAGTGCCTATCAACTTCATTAAAATAGAGAGAAAATTAGCGCAATATATGAGTAACTGTAGGACAGAAATTGACATTCTGAATCGATATCCTTTGTTGAGAAGGTTGGCAATCAAGTGCCACAATCCGCTCTCTTCCTCCGCATAGCGTTGATTTTCATTTGCAGGTCTTGTAAATGCTACACAAAGGCAATCATTATCTGATGTGACATTTGTTTTGCTAAAGGCAAACTCAAATACTTTATGAAAAACTTCCAAAATTATTTAGAAATTAAAATATTAAAAGCTTATACGACATTTTATGATATGTCGTAAATGGAAACCTCATCCAGTTATTTATCTGGCTATAGATTTTTCAAAATTTCTGATTTGACTTTTCGAAAGCTCTTGAATCTTATACATAAGTACCGGTACCTGGACTTATACTTGAAAATTTTTAAGTACTAGTACCGGAACTTTTACTTGTACTTAAAAGATTTGAAGTAAGAATCCTGGAGTACTGGTACTTGGAATAAATAATTTTTATTATGAGAAATTAAATATTGGATGAGCGCCTGAAACTTATATTTTTATTGACAAAAACAAAAAACCAAAATTCTAGCTTTTTATCCTCTTGAGATTTCTTCGGCTTTTAATTAAATTATTGCACTATATTTCTACAACTTATTCTTTCTATGTTGTATATTTCATTAGCTGTTTCCATTGGGCTGTGTAAAGTACCCCCAAGGACTTCTATCTACTCGCAACTAGTCATGGTCTTGTCCGCGAGTAGATGAGCTGAGTAGTTTCGCAAAAATTTTCCGCTAGATGGATTTTGATGCTAAGTGGTTATTGAAATTTCAGAAAGATGAAATATGACAGAAAATTTGGGTAGTACTGTCATAATTGGTTGTTCACATTATTTATAAAAGAAGCAAACAAAATTATTTATAATTATTAAAGTGGAAGAAATCGGTCCAACAGTTGTATCGTGTGTGGACTACCTACCATACAACTGTTGGTCCAACGGTTGTGTGTGGGCTGCTTGAATCGTCAGTAGTTCCGTAAGCGGAAAGTCAAGACAAATCGTTTAGTTTTAAGGACAGCGGGATTTTGATAGTAATATCAGTTCTTTCCCGAAAAATTCAGGCGTTCACCGTAACAATAGGACATCTATTGAACATTCCAAACGGAAGCAATATTGGTGATAGCTGATTTATCAAAATACAATTACAATTTTTTCCAGTTTCCATGAATACAACAGGCAAATTTTCAATAGATATCCATCATACCGATACATACATATGTGCAAGCAGATGTCAGTAAAGCTATTCCAAATACAAAACTTTTTCTAACAATCGTTCGTTCGCATATTATAATGAGATACGAATACATATGCATTATATACTTCCACTTTCAAAAATATATTAAAATTTCGTCATCTACTTCTAAAAGGCTCTTAAATTGTATGCAGGAATATGGCGGGCTATGCTACTATTGTTATTGCTCATTTTGGAAAGCTTTCAATGAAATTTATTGTTCCGCTCACACATATTTCAAGCTAATTCCAACGCCATAATCACAAGGAAAAAATTTCATGAGAGAATATAAGCTAGCACTTGAGAGCTCCGATAAAAACTCATTAAAATGTGAAGGAAGAGTAACGAGCACCCTGGGAAGTAGGTTAGATTATGGGATGTGGGGCGCATTAAAAACTTCAGGGTTCAGTTTGAGCTGCTAGTCGAAAATATTATATGGGCGGGTACAAAGTATGAAAATATTACGAATATCTCCTACCATTAAAATTTAACACGATGTAAACAACCAAAAATCCATAAAACTAGCAAAATGTGCCGCTTACCAATTAGTAAAATTATTTATTGCTGCGTAAAAGAAATATAATTTCAAAATTATTTTAATGACACAAATGTGTGAATACGCAATCAGTATGAATTATTATTGTAATTTGTAATTCCTATTTTCAACAACAATTAACCTGCACTAAAAATTTTAGATGTTCTCAATTACATTTTAATTGACCATCATTAAACCAATAAACAAATTTTGATATACCTGTTTTTGTGCATATTAATTTCATTCCATTTGGAGGTTTGTAGGTAGGAAGGTAGATGGGTAGGCAAGTATTGTTCCTTTTGTATAAGTTGAGTACAGAAAATGCTTTTATTTTGAGATGTTAATTTAAAATGCTATCCAATTAGGGCGGCCATTGAATTGCGATGCATTTATATATATAAAAAAAAACAGCATTACGCCTAAAATTGTTAAAAGATAGCCCCTAGGTTCGCCACCACTTCATTAATTTCAGGGATTGAATATTTGTCCGGCATAGCAACTTTTGCATAGTTCATAAACATTTTCATAGATTGGGTCGCATATGTGAAAAAAATCAAGTATTACTGGTAGTTATTGCTCCTAGAGCAATACGGACTGGGCCCACTCAATATTAAAAGTTAGTTTGATTTTTGTATATCCGCCTGCCCTCTCGATTACTAGAGAACACGTTTACATATGCAGAAAGCTGAAATTATGCACACGGGCTTTCAAAAAAATATTTAGATTTGAGTTTGTCTAAGATCGGGCAACTCCTTCGTAGGGTTGCCATACAAAAACTTGATTTTCACTACATTCTTGGATGCTGCCTGAGAATGCGTAGATTAGAGAGCTAGTTCCGAACTTAAACTGACTTTGTTTTTTTAAATCTCGTGTGCAAAATTTCAGATTTGTAAGTGATTTCGTTCTCAAGTTATCGTGAGGACGGACGGACACACGGACATGCAAAAATGAAAATAACTTTCAATATTATGCGTGGGTGTCCAACGCATTTTTCTCTACTAGCATTATTTCTGTGTGTTATAAACGGTATGACTAACTTTGTATACCCTATGATTTCATCTATGGGGATAAAAATGGATTTTACAATAAATCTTGTGCTTACTTAATTTTGGGTTAATGTTTGAATACGACGATGTTTAAGTGCATTATGGATGTCGTTTAAGAACAACATACATAGACAACCGTTATTAAAAAAAAAATTTCCGCCTACAAACACAAGAGATTCGCAAGGGTTTTCAGGAAAAATGGGACATCTTCATTGAGTTGTCCGTAATTGACGCTGAGGGAAGTCAAATGGTCTTTCAGAAGACGTTGCATGATGCACGACCAGTTCACCTACACTAGCTTCAGTAGATGCCTATTTAGACCTACCTGTAATGGCAGTTCCGTAAGGAGCGGGTGAAGGAACTTTGGATTCTTTGGAAAAGTAACAACATATAATTGGTAGAACAGGTAACCATCCCGAAAATCTTCAGTCTCTGTTACTATGAACAGAGAGCTTTTCGTCAAAAACGAAATTCTTGAATGCTTGAAAAAGTAAAACGGACTGAAAATCGACCTATGGCAGGCATACAACTGAAGGAAGAGAGCAATCTGTTCCTGGTTCTTAGTGTTGACCAATAATCTTCTGATTGGCTCAATACAAGAGGCGGCTATGCTAATTATATATGTTGAAGCTCAGGCCCAGCAGTAGGTTGATAGATCTACCCACCGGCGCATTATGGAAACAGACGCTGTATGTAGGAGGTTTCTACCGGTCCAGGTTATAGAAATTCATTCAATTATCTGGGTCGTACTTCGCAACCAGCTCGCGGCTCTGACCCGAGAAAACCGTCGGAAAAATACTCCAATCGAATAAAGAGTGCGACGTTCTAGAGGATACCTCTGGAATGGGCGATGAAGACACTCAGACTGAATACTTTTGGAGGAGGGATAGAGGGAGCAGAGATACTTACATTCATACAAAAATCCCATTATGGATTATCTCTTAATGACAAACGAAAGCGATTAAAAATAGTTTGCTAAAAACCGATCTTCGAATACCAAACACCCACTCACAACGTTATTACGTAGTAGTTCTTTGGGAGCCAGATCACAGCAACAGCTAGAGTAACGAAAACGTAGTGAATTCGCACAGAGGCTCTCCTCTGCGCAGTGGGAATTGCTCCAAAATACCTTACTTCTAGTATAATACGGGTTCTGTCAACTCTGATTAGATGATCTCATAGGCAGAAAAACTACAGACTGTGGACAAAATCAAATACACAACCCTTGAGATTGAATTAGTCGTCCTTGGAAACCCTGCTGCCCATCGTTATCGGACACTTCTGTCTTAGGGGTCACCTACATAAGATCGTAGGTAGAAGTCAGAGTGTGCGAAGATGAGATCGAAGTAGTAACGCATTTTTTGAGTCATTGTACAACACCTAGCATAAAAATGGGCTAAATCGGGTAACCCCTTGTTTTTCCCAAACTAAAATTGAGGTTTTTACGCATACTGTAGAAAGGATTAGTCCTAGACGTTTTTATTGTACTGAAAAGTTCTTCAGAATATAAAATCCTACAAATTTTTTTAGAAACATTTCTACTGCCTTAGGACCTTTGTTTTTCCCCGGCTTGGCACGGACAGGAGGGGGCTTCTTGTTAGTCTCTATAGACTTCTTTTCGGAAGTCCTCGACTTGAGTTTCTCCAACTGCTTTACCAGGACCCTCCTTTGCCTTGACCAAAAGTTTAGGCCTGCTGACTCCTGATTTCGAAGGCTGAGGATCGTCAGCCAGAGTTTTAATCTGACTTGGGCCATCCCCAGCCTCCGACACAGCCTTTACTGTTCCACCCTTGGGTCTTAGTTGGACAGACCCGAATTCATACCCAATTACGAATTCAGCCTCCTTTAGCTCTTCCATTGACACATGGTCCACGGAGAGAGTCAGCTCTGTAACTGAGGGTTTTTGTACTCTGCGCAACACTTCACTTGATCCGCGTTGAGTGCCACCTCAGGATAACCGACGGGAAGAATACCCACCCGAACGCTCTCTGCAACCTCCTTATAGGAAGGCTGCTTACGCGAAGGCAGGGAGACGTGCTTCTTTGAAGGATTCTCAAGTTATTTAATATTCCTCGAGGAAACATACAAAATTGACTGTATGGAAAAATTACTTACGAGGAACGCTAAAGATTCTCTGGATGTCAATACAATCCCTGATAACTCGATCACTAGGAACGTTGCTTCTAGCAGTCTAAATGTGTTACTAACAGCTAGAACGTCCACTTGGTTGGAGTACCCTAAAGAAGAGCGATGCTACAATTGAAAAACTGAACCAAATTTAGGATGTCTTACTTCTGAGCCAAGCGATGTGGTACTTGAAAAATACCGGTGAATTGAGGATGTCCGACTTCTTAGCCACAACTGTCTCTTCGATAGTCAGAATTGATTGTCGAAACGTTAGGGTACTTCAAGGCAGATGTGTTCTTAGTCAGTTCGGTGGAACATACGGCATCGAGATCGATCCGGCATCTTGTTCCAGTTGGGCGTCTCTGTGTCTGGGACCATATTTTTCCTATGGCAGCCTGCCTACCACAAGAAACCTGTAAAATCACAAAAAGGCGTCGCTTTAGCTCAGACTATCCCTATGACAGTTAGTCTAAAATCTATCTCTCTGTCAGATTGTCTGGAAACCTGTTCGGTGGGAAGCTCTAGAACTATGCTAATCCTTGACATTTAATAGTGCTATAAATTTCAGGATTCTGCGTATCAGCAGTAATTCCTCGGCATTCATCCGCTTCCTAGAGACCTATCTGCTGGAAAGAAATATCATGTATCTTGTTTCATGCAAAAGGCAATTAAAAGGCTTCTTCCTATTTTAGAGGGCAATCGTTGTTTGATTAGTTTGTAATTTTTTTAATAGTCCGTATCTATCGAGCATTGACCGTTAGACTGTTTATCTTTTTGTTTTTAAAAAACTTTCACAAAGTCAAAAATTTTCCCTAAATTGAGTGGCAACAATTTGTGCCACAAAGCTGAGGTATTTTTTGATAAGATTAGAGAAAGCTCCAACTTGGAAAACGTAGATTAGGTTTTTATCCCTAAAATGCAGGTAGGTATAATGCAGGGAATTTAAAAGAAAAATTTTCGCTCAAATGTAGGGAATATTCCCTAAAATGTAGGGAATGGGTAATAGTTTATAACACCTTTAAAAAATATAATAATGAGCTGAATAGCTTATTTCTGATGTTCAGTCTTCACATAAACAGAACCCTACTCAATCGATCGATGTTCAGTCCCACCAATGTTTTAATTCTCCGGATGCTTTCCCTTGTCGATAAATATATTTCCTGAAAAACAAAATGAAGGAACAACAAGGAACCAAGCTCTGAAATCATAAACAAAAATACTTATCTGAGAGTTTTACATTTCCATCGGAAATGCTCTCCTAAATCCTCTCGAACAAAAGCAAAAAGTATCGGCTAAATACCCTTAGAAGGTCAGTTCATCTAAAATTAATCAAAATTCATTAATAAAATGAATATATTAATACAAAGCATACTTACTACCTGATATTTACATTTTTTGATGTCATCAAATGATACATTCACACATCGCCTCCAACGTTGCTAGGGCAACACCAAAAGGCGAGAACTCATGACAGGATACAGCGGGTATATAAAGCCGACGGGCCACAGCAGAAAAGCATTCTTGATTCATAGCTCAACTGGTTTATAGATTAATCTAAATTCAGGAGTAATATTCCCAACATCCAATATAGAAAATTAATACTATATTTCAGAGACTAAACTGAAGATTCCTATCATTTCCCACACCTAAGTAGAAGAATAATTCTGAACAGAGATAATCCCAGTTTCCTATATCCTTTTATTTCAGTCAGAGATAATCTGAATGTCCTATTCGATTCAAGGAGCATTATGCTACCCTTCTGTTCTCACGAAGTAGCAAGGAACAGTTTGCTACCTTTCTGCTCTCACGAAGTAGCAAGGAGCATTTTGCTATCCTTCTGCTCTCACGCAGTAGCAAGAAGCATTTTGTTACCCTTCTGGTCTCACGCAGTAGCAAGGACCATTTTGCTACACTGCTGCTCACACGCAATAGCAGCACTAAGATTTTTTACCATTAAAGTTTATTCTATTTACAGAACGAGTAAATAGCAAACTAAGGAGCAGGACAGGACTGAATTTTAACTTTTAATTTGTTTTTATTTTTATTTGTTTGAAGTTTTTTATTTGAATTTTATATTGTGAATTTTTTGTGATTATAGGTTAAGCAAATGGAGTCACACAATATATTCACAATGCTTACCTAGATGATTGATTATTTGTCCCTCACTTTCTAGCCGTATGCACTGCTGCTAAAAATAAACTTTTTTTTTCAATTACTAACCACTGAGTGCACACCACATATTTTGCGTTTCCGCTCCAAATCTGCAATGTCGCGAAAAGTTCGCTATCACTGAGAGAAGTTTTTCCGTGTTCGAACATTGGTGGCGCTAGTGGTCAAAACTAAAAAAAATCGCAGATGGCCGACCTAGACAACAGGCCAATCATGACGACATTCCCTACATATACATAGCTGAACAGATTTACAGGGCACATCCCACACAATACAAAACCAACTCAAAATACCTTATCTTAATATCTTCCTTCCTCTTCTTCTATGAAGAAGAGCTGTTATAGTTAATTTCGGTACAAAATAAACAAAAACATCTAACAAACACCAAAATTGTGTTGCCGTGCTTTAATGGAATGTGCTCCTCATAAACATAAACACTTTCCGTAAAGGATGTCAAGATCTTAATTACGACAGAGATTTGCATATCAGGAAAATTCTCACTTTCAATTCAAGAGTGTCTTCAACTCTTGTTATTGTTTGGGGTAACAGTGTCTTATAACAGCATTTTATTATCATTTCAGAATCTTGTCTTAAGCGGGTAATAACAGCAACACCTGAGAAAAAGGCGTACTTTTAAAAGCGAGCGTGCATATAAAACGATTTTTAAGTAGATTTAGGTAAGTTTGTTTTGTTTTTGTTATGAGCAAAATAAAAGTTGATATTTCAGTTTTAACACATTTAAGCTTATATTACACTCTGAATTACATCTACTCGCACAAAACATTAAGTTTTCATTAAGGTAAGAAGAAATTCAAAGGAAATTGTGTTGAAAATGTTTACCACTTGACGAATTTGAATGGCGTTCTTTCATCATTTCTCTTTTACAATGAATCCTTTTCATATGGCATCCAGTTAGTATGTAGGTATGTATTTAGTAGATTTAAATGAAATATTATTGTCTTAATGTAAATATTGATGTTAAATATTTTAATCTGACAAGTTGGAATTATATGAGATGCAGAGCTTTTGAGCTACTTAGGATTGTAGGTCACGCATGAAAAATTCTTTGAAGCATATGAAACTATTTATTGGTAATTTAATTTTATTGTCCGTTAATAAAACAAAAGAACTATCGGATGAATTTCCCTTTGTAATGAATACAATCATTTTACATAATGTATTAAAGGTCTTTAACGCTCTCACTACCGAATTTTTTCGAAGTGGTCTAAATTTTTTTTGTACTTTCAATGTTATAAATATAACATTCTCAGATTTATTTAAACCATTAACAAATGAGTTTAAACTTTAAGCAAATAAATTTAAACGTTGAACAAATAATTTTAAGCCCTTAACAAATAAATTTAAACCCTGAACAAATGATTTTAGACCCTTAACAAATATATATAAACTGTTAACGAATGAGTTTAAACTGTTAACAAAAAGACTAAAACCTTTAGCATATATATTTAAACTCTTAACAAATTTATCTTTAAAATATTTTATTTCAAGTTAAGTAAGCAGTTCATACAATTTTTCTTTTAATTTTGGGTTCATATATCATCTACAATACTTCTGACTTATCAATGCAATGGTTGACCATCCACTGCCTTAGGAATAAGTAAAACCAAATCCATTATATAGTTGGAACAGTCATTTAGTGTGATTTGTTGCAGGCTATCTTCGATCACTGAGAGAATATTATGTTCTCCACTAATGTCACCTAAAACTGAAAGTGTATGTGCCTTCATTTTAGAAAACGATTTTTCGATAGGGTTTAACATAGGCGCTTAAAGAGGCCAAAAGTTTAGTGTTAAATTCGTGGTATTACTCTTTATCTTAGATGATCTCAAGCTCGCTCAAGAAGGGGCACCCGTGTTTCAGTTATAGTTCCAGCAAAACGTGGCAGAAACGACACACTTATTGCTGTGATAAGTAACCAAGGAATTGCAAATTCTACATGCAATTCTAATAGGCTTTTGCTATTTCTGCGCGAACTTGTTGAAAAATTGGAAACAAATCCATCGTTTAATGATGAAATTTTAATTATGGATAATGTGAGAATACACAAAACACAACAAGTTCGCGAAGTGTTATCTCAAACGAATTTAACACTTAAATTTTTAACTCCTTACTCGCTTATGCTAAACCCTATCGAAAAATCGCTTTCTAAAATGAAGGCACATGCACGTTCAGTTTTGGATGACATGAGTTGAGAAAATAATCTTCTCTCAGCGATCGAAGATAGCCTGCAACAAATCACACCTAATAACTGTTCCAACTATATAATGGATTTAGTTTTACTTATTCCTAAGGCAAATATTTTAAATATAAATTTGTTAAGAGTTTAAATATATATGCTAACGGTTTAAGACTTTTTTCTTACAGTTGAAACTCATTCGTTAACAGTTTAAATATATTTGTTAAGGGTTTCAAATCATTTGTTCAAGGTTGAAAATTATTTGTTAAGAGTTTGAAATTATATGTTCAACGTTTAAATTTATTTGCTTAAAGTTTAAACTCATTTGTTAATAGTTTAAATAAATTTGAGAATGCTATATATCAGAAATATGTCGGCTATTTTAAATTTTTTTTTCAAAATTTGGACTTTATTCAGATTTGTGATATGTCCATTGCAATGGACAAAGTGAGTAGGAGGTACCAAAATACTAAAAATTAAATCACCGGATTTTTCTAAACATAATTTACTTTTATTTATTAAAACAAAAAATTAAAATTGTTCAACAGTTTTTAAATTTATAAACTTATTTCTATGTTTGTATTCACCAGAAAAGCCTCCTTGGCTGAATACGATTATTTGATTTACATCGAAAGTCAGTTCTCATGCGATAACACCTGAAACAGTTTCGTTGTTTATCGACGAAGCATAAGTGAACTTTACACTTTATGTATAGAACATATGTTTTTTTTCTGGCAGTTTGGCGCTATGCATCTAGTTGCTACTTTATTTTCATCATAAGAAAGCAAATGTCAGACTCCATCACGGGCAATTTCTAGCAATGGTGTGGGCTCGTTAGTTGCTCGTTTAGAATTTGTCAACAACATTTTGGAACTGCTAGATTGGCCACGTTTATTTACACTAACTGGTTTTTGTTCAAATATATAATGTTGTCTACCAATCCGATTCTAAACCTCACAAGATCCACGACATTTTTATCTGAGATATTAACATTCAAGCAATCTTGTTTATAGTCTAGCCAGCTGTTTACCACCGCTAGGTCGATGGCATGGAATATCATCGCAAATGTCCATTTTTTAGACTGCAAATGAAACCTATATAGACTTACTAACTGATCAGTCTTGTCTACTTCCCCCATTGTTTGGTTGTAAACTTTGACTACTTCTGGTCGGTCCACTTGTACGAACCGTCGTCGGCTCGAATTGTCCCACCTCTCCATAATGTCCTTTTTTCCTATACCAATAAAATTTGATGCTACTAGATATAACTTCCTTATTGTCGCCCCATTTTGTCAATCTGTCCCATTTTTCATCTAAACAAAAGACACTCACATTTTTTCTGTATTCTTTACGGTTTAGAAATGGTGGACTTTTAAATCGGCAGATTCGTACGGTGCCTAAAGCATTAATAGTTTTGTATTGAAGGTATCTACTCCAATAAATTATATGAGGTGAAAAAGTTATCAAATACCAATATGTGCCCTTGATTATCCCGCTTTCGGTTAAGTGAATTACAACATCTGTTCCTAGACCATACTTTTTCAAAATACCGGCATGAATTTCTGTAGTCGAACCTTGGTACATTAGCAAATCATACACGAGACCACTTTGTCGATAAAGCATAAACAATTTTACTTGCCACGGATTGGGTTTGTCTTTCATGTATTCGTTTATGCTCAATCTTCCTTTAAATGGAGCAATTTGCTCGTCAGTACATAAACATTTCTCTGGGTTTAACTGATGGAATCGTTGCATAACTTCCTTATAAATCGCAAATGTAAATTTTGACATAGTGCGTAGAATTTCGTCAACGTTTTTCGTATTGTGCGAAGAGAAAGCGATGTGGACCAGTAAAAATCAACCCGTGGATACTTCAGACTACCCCTTAGAATATGAACTGCGAACAAATTTTGGATGTCTTGCAAATCCGTATGCTTAAAATTTCTACATTTTTGTTCCGCATACATATTCGTATACGTTGCTACTTCTTGGCAAAATTCCTTTGAAATATTCCTTTAAAACTCTGGCTCTCTCCCGCTGTGTTCTCTATAATAGAATCCAAGGTAATACTTAGGGCTCGAAAGGGTCTTTTCCTCCATTTAATTTTGGACTTTTCAGTAAATGGGACAGTACAGAAACCAGTGGAATTGTTTGGTAAGTCATCGTCTAATAGTTCGCCCAAAGCTTCATCAATAGGGCCAGTTAGTTCCAAATCAGCATGACCTTCCCTACATAAGGTGCAGCCATCGTCGATTTTATCCCTTGCACCTCTTGTTAATATGTACTTCAGTTGCACACAGCTTTGCTGGCTTTGCTTTTAGCGAAGCGTGAATAAAATTAAAATAATAAATGTGTATATCTCAAATGAAAAAAGGCATCCGCTTTTAGACAAACAATCGTTCAGGCAATTTTAAAGGCTCTTACGTCTTATCCCTTGAACTCCTTCTCCATACTTCAGTTGCAGAACTTTTAGCGACTGAACGCGAGCAAAACTGTTCAAAATGGTACAAGTGGAGCCATCTGACATTATAACAAGGAAGCATTTTCGCAACCACTATATAGGCTTTTACCACAGCCAAGCTAGCAAGCCCAAACAACCAAATCAATCCAACTTCCACGATACCGACACTGTCAAGGCACAACTGATTCGAATCGTCGAAATATGGTCGATTTAAGTTCTATGAAAGCAATGAATTTTTGCCTATATTGAAAAACATTTTTGGTTCGTACCCATGATATATTTAGCCGAGATCAGTGAGTTATTGAGGTTTGCTATGAGCTTTTCCATACATCACTTTCTTAGTACTACCGTCGATATCTGGGTATTGCTTGTCTGTGCTTTTACTTAGATACACAAGAGATAAGATAAGAACATATGTATAAATCTATTATCCATATCTAAATGCACCCGAAAGTATGTGTCCATTGCAATGGAGAAAGTGAGTCAGAGGGTTAATTCCTTAGAATATATAGCAAACAGGAATTGCTGGATCGTGTATAAATCGTGTACATGGGCGTAATTTTTTTAAGAGCAGGCCATTATACATAGGAGTAAGTGAGATGCGGGGGACCAGTATTTTAAACTGAACCATGATTGTCAAATGTACTTTTGTTTTGTGAACAGGATTATGCAACCTAAAATTCTTTTGTAAAATTTAACAAAAGTCAGTTTTTTTCAAAACTATTTATCTGTGAAGTTTATTTAGTGCAAAGTTGTATAGTCACACTAGTGCCTGTTAAAATCTTCATATCAATTAAAAAAACAGGAATAAAGTGCTCGGTCAGTGCTTGCAAATATAAATAGGATTATAAACTAAGGAAGTCATGTTTCAGGCAACTGCACTATCTAAATTATAATTTTTGTTAATAGAAGCAAAGATTTATATAAATTAATTATGTGAAATATTTCAAAATAAAGTAGAAAAAGAACATATTTTACCGCACAAAACCTTTGTTTACTTTTTGCAAATCGACAAGATGTTTAGAATAAGGACGGCGCGGCGTGTAAATACATGCAAAACATGGACTGCCAACACAACCAGAATTCATTACGCGAAATCTAGCTTATCACCATTCCTGTTTGCTATATATTCTAAGGTTAATTCAGGTAAAATTTTCGTACTCCATGTATTAATATTGACATTTCATTATTTACATATGTTTCTGAACCATGAAACTAAAGATGGCAATATGCTGGACCAAAGTGCCCGCGAAAAACTTTATGAATTTCAACGAGACTGAGGTTTACTAACGAATTTCTGATATTTTTGCCCTAAACAGCCGTCACATTCGACAAGGGTTATTATCTTGACATTTAATATTTTCAATTTTCAATAGTGGTAAACAACAAAAAATTAATAAATGGAAGTTGATTTAATTGAAGATTTGTGCCTTTTATGGACATTATATAAAAAGAATCTAAAGAAAAGTCGGCAGCACTTCCAGAAACAATATCTCGCTTTTTATCTCTTTCCAGGACTTTTCTCTTAGAAGGATCCACTTCTTAACGCATTCTTCTTCTCTAATAGAATAAGAATGTTACCGATTTCATTCATATTTCATTATTATCACTGGACAACACCACACGAGTCCGTAAGTAATGAACGATTGTTACCGTAGATCATTTACAGAAAATTTGACATTTAAAATTAACAGAGTTCCTTACCGACGACGACTTAAAGTTATTTTGGGTAAATGTGTTTAATTTAAAGGATGCTTTGGCCATACTTAAGTAACTTTTCGGGCATTTTGGTCCAGCCTAATATTTGAATTTGTGCATCGTAATTCCAAAAAACGAAAACACGATTCGAAATCTTAATTCTATGAACTTTAGTCTTTTTAACCATTCACTTAAAAATGACGATAATATCGACTTATACATAGGTACAACACATTTTCATATGAATTCTATAGGATTTATTATAGCACACTGATGCGGTAGAAAGAGACTTGTTTCATTATCAAAATTCTTATACTTAGTTCAAGTTTAAGTTGAGCTTTTTCTTTTCGGTTTGAAATGAGTTTTCTCCTCTGCTGGATTGTTAGTCATGATGTTATAGTTTGGTCTTCAGTTCTTTTCTCTATAGTTATTGTGATTGTTGATGAGCTGCTGATGGTACTTCTCAGAACGGCAAATCGGAACAAATTGATCTATTCTTATTTTTTTTTAAACAATGTTTTTTTTGCTAACAAAAAATGCTAATGTTATTTTACTGCCACTAAGTATTCCTAAGATCTTATAATTACTTAGAGATTCCTACTCTTTGTATCCAAATTTATGCATATTTTATGCTATTTAATTAGAGCATGATAACATAATATTTGGTTAATCCTTCCTGATCAATACTACGAGCAAAAGATCTTACAAAAAAAACAAAAAATCCATTCCATCGGGATCTTTAGTGTTTTGGTCGTACAAAAATGGCATGCTTGTGTTAATAGATAATTTGATGGTAACAATTTTCCCATCTAGAGCTATCGTCGCTCCGACGACAATTTTACTATAGCTGTGTTCGTTTGTGTACGTTGTTCTAGAACTCCCATATACTGGAGAGAACAAACTGTTCTGTCGATTGAAGCGAACTATTTGTACTGTTCGCTTTATTTCAACACAGCTTATATGTTGCAGGAAAGTTTTTTTTTCCGGCCACATGCTATTGTTTACTAAAAAGCGATCGTCTCTTTAGGGCATGAACTTCGGTGGGAAACCTTAGTTTGAGATCATAAGTTATGTATGTTATGTCTCATACTTTATAGTTTGGTGATGGCTGAAGCTTCTTTCTGCTCCTTATAACGGGCTATAAGCTCTTATCATGTTTTATTTGCAATATTGAAAGTGACAGTCAGCTTGTTGAAATTGTGTTGTGCGAAATTCTCGTTTTCTCGACTGGTCGTTAAGTAGGTATGTGGTAGATTATCCTATGCTTTGGAACCTGGCAGAATTTATGTGAAATCGGACAATTGGGATTAGAGGCGCATATCTCATATTGACTGGTTTTCTTTTTATATACTGTAAAAACTGGATTGAAAACTACATTTTTTGAATAATTTAGAAACTTCAAGGTATATGGGTATAAAATTACCCATTTAGTTGAATTTCTATTCTTAAAGTATAATTGAAAGTTTCCGCACTAAGTATGCAAAATAGTTAAATTTAAAGCAAATAACGCTTAAAAAAGACCGTGTAATTTCAAGTAAAAGTTGTTAAGATTTGCTTCGAAACCAATTTGGATTTATTATAGAACCTAAGATCGTCAGCAAAAACTAAGTACATATAGTGCTCATGGTAAGGTTCCCAAATTTTATCTAGTTTAATCATTTTCAACCCCATTTGTTTCGGATGAACTGGTACAGACGTGGAGGGCCCCGAGCAGACCAAAACACGCCGTGCACGCTTTTGTTTGATGGTAGCTGGGGCCGGATTCACTAACTCGGAGAGTTGTGGAGATGAGAGTTCTGTTGCCACTTAACTCTCCACTCGGAATTCTGTACCTCGTGGAATTTGTATTGAGATTTGCTAAACTCTCTATTCCACTTGGCATAACTCTCGGCTGTGTTAGTTGTGGAGAAGTAAGAAAAATATTTCTCATTTGACAGCATTGTCTGCTTTTCCTTTGTGAAGTAACCTATGTATCTAGGACTTTCAAATTGAATTATGGATTCACTTCATATCCTGACTGTGTTTACAAAAACAAATCATGGAAATCCTTGCAATACTTACAGAGAAATAAGGATTTTGGTGGTTCAAGGTACCCGCTAAAAATTGTAATTCACGCGAAAATGGTCAATTTGGTTGTCTTCCAGTACAGAAGAGATGCTATAAAAATTTTAAATGTGCACGTTAAAACTTGTACGTAGGATGAAATCGCATCTATATTTTGTCCCCTAATGAGGTATGTAATTAGTTTTTTAGTCTGGTGAATAGTTTTGGAGATAACTGCAAAAGAAGTGAATCAGTCTGTCTTAAGATGAAAAAATGCCCGTTTTTTGGTACAAAAATGGACATATTTTTAACTCATCATTATGAAGAACTAGTAAGTCGTAAAAATTCATTTTTAATGAAAAAAATGTTCAGATCAGAGTGCTAATGGATGTGAAATAAATAACGGAAGAAATATATGCAAAATATAGGATCTAGGGTGTATATGATCGAAGTGAAAAAAGTTCGTCTTTCGGCGGTAAAAAGTCAGTTATTAAGTTAAAATTATAAAAAAAACTAAAATTATGAAAAAAAAACTACGGTGGGGGGGGGGGGGGGGGGGGGGGGGGGGGGGTACGACCCACCATCCTTAAAAGCCGCTCCCCCAGAAATTGTTCACCTATTTTTTGGTACTGTAGACCATAAATCCGTATGAAAAAATTCCAATGCTCTACGACCCTCCCACACAGAGTTAACCGTCCTTCAATATTTCGATACTCTTCACGTTTTCTTTAACTCCCCAAGTACGTTAGAGATTCTCGAATGGAGAGTTGGTGAATTTTAATCGGGGAAAACGAAAAATCTCATCTCCCAAACTCCCAAACTCTTCGAGTTACAGAATCCGGCCCGGAGCCACCACTTTGCATTTTTATTTTATAAATGAAATTGGTATTCGATTTCCATAGACAGAAAAATAAAATACGTTAAAACCCATTTCCAAAAGTATTTAATTTATGTAAAAGAAAATTTCCAAACTTCGTGCATTTTTCATGCGTCTCAACGGTAACCTCTCCTTAAGTGAATTCTTCAATACTTTTTTATATGTCAGTAATTTTAAATGACAGATTATAGTTAAATAAACATTTTGCATTTTCTTATAGAAAACCGCAGAAAAATTGTACTAGAATTAACTGGGATTGTACAGTGAAGTGCACATTTTATACTGCTCATCGAAGATGTAAAATTACACATAGAAATGCTCAAAATCGCAAGCATTTGCTTAAAAGTGTCTATTAAATGTCTTTTCGATGATGGTTCATTTTTGTAGAAATGGAAAACGGTTTTTTTTAATTACGCATGAATGGATTGAAACAAAGTTGGGATTCGGAATGGTTCCCTGCAACGTAGACCACGACAAGGCCCATTGTTCACCCTACCGACTTATGAGCAATTGCCTATAATCTTAAGCCTACTTTCTTATCTTCCCAACCATAATAAAATGTTTATAAAATTATAATTATTTATTTAACTAAATGACTACGATTCCCTTAACAAAATCTCTCAACTGAGTAATAATTGGATAATATGGTAATGTGTCATGCGGTCCGATGAACTCGAATCAATCTGCCTACAAATTCGAGCTACGGGCGCACATACACTACTGCAATTATTACTCAGATGAAAGTTATTAAGCTGAAAAAATAATTTTTAATCAAAACTATTTTAGTTTTTTATTAAGTAAGGTTTATTGTAAGTGTAGCCTTTGGGAACGGTAATGCCATACGTGGTGTTGCCATATAAAAATTTAGGATTTTTTCGTATGCTGTGAAAACTTTTTTATAGTACCTACCGAAAAGTTATTAAGAATATGAAATCCTATAGAATTAGTCATAATTATTTTTACTGTTCGATGAATCGTTCTAGAAATATATGCGAAAAACCACTTCAAAAAATCAAACTTACAGAAAGAGCTGATCATACGAAATTACATACGGCCATTCATTCATCTGGGCTATCGTTAGAATTGGTCTTATACCAATTCTAGGTTTTTTACTTGTCTTCTACTAGGATTATTTCTGTTCAATATAGACGAAATGACAAACTTAGTATACCTACCCTATAGATTTCATTAAGGTTATAAAAATATAAGTTCAGCTCTTTAGGAACTCGATACAAAATCATTTTTCAATGCGGAAGTTGTCAAGGGAGCAATACATAAAAAAAATGTACTATACGTATAACTGTGAATTAGTATTTACTAGCAACCCTTTTTTATAGAAAACTCTAGGTTAATGTAGCCAAAATTTGACACTAAAACAATTGCGCGCAAGTTTTGTATGTTTTCTTTATAATACAGAGACATATTGCTCTTTATTTCTATCTTGTCTATCCCAAAACGTTCCATTATACCAAAGGAATTCTCAGTTAAAAGAACAATAAAAAAAGAACTTCGTGCACTAATAAGGTTAAATTCTTCGAGGATAAATTTGCTTACTTCTTGTTATACAATCAATCAGAGTCGGATTCTCTCATCCGACATGCTGAAGGTATTGTATTTCTCGTCTTCGAACATATAAATTACTTAAGGAATTCTCCAAGACACATGCTAGCATATTAATGATACGGCAAACAATCGATGGAAAAGTACAAACGATGGTGAAGCTGAGTTATTAAGATTCCGGATAGTACATGGCCAATATATATAAATGTACATACATACATATATTATATATAAATTCCTTAATTTGAAGGTCCTTACTACTAAAATGCGGGAAACAATGTTCTTCTGTTCTGCAATGTTACTTTTAGGATTTAGGTTGATAGCCTGGATGGAAGGACCAATTTTACTCTCTTGATATTGGGACTGCAATGCGTTACGTTGCGATACATACCCACATACATAGTTGTTGTATATGTGATTTTCTCTGGCATCCATATTGATTTTCAAAGTGATTGCTTGGTCGCTTCGAGCAGTTCTCATATTTCCTCTAATCAATCAAATCCTTCGATAAAAGAATAGCATACAAAGAAATTACGTGTTCTGTGGCATCTGTATT
This sequence comes from Dioctria linearis, assembly GCA_963930735.1. Taxonomy (NCBI): domain Eukaryota; kingdom Metazoa; phylum Arthropoda; class Insecta; order Diptera; family Asilidae; genus Dioctria; species Dioctria linearis. The sequence continues at coordinate 235,751,860 of OZ005741.1, forward strand.
TGTACATATATATACTTACATATGTGTATGTACCAATCACTATGGGAAAATATGTCGACGAATGTATTATGGCTGATGATTGAGTACTGCTTTGAGAAATTTTCCATTCTCCGGTGAAAATTTCCTGTGTGAATTCTAGAATTTTATCTGCGTAATACGCAAAATAATTGCTTTGTGATGAATTCCTTTTAAGTTTCGCCAGCTGGAAATTATTTCTGGGGGAAAGTTATCTTTGTAGGGAGAACATATAAAATACTTAGTTCAATATACGCACTTTAGTCTCTATGGAAATAGATATAATTAATTGATGACGCTTTTATTAAAACAAAGTTTTCTTGAAATTAAGGTCAGCAGTAGTTTTATGCCACTTTGTTTATCAGCTGGCAACTCTCTTATCTTATCATCTCAGAATTTATTATTCATCAATATGGGAATAATACTTTCGGATACTTTGTTCATATTTAAAATTTAATTGGTACAAAAAACCATGATTTACATTTATGAAATTTGGGAATTCTTAAATGTTTGGATAAGCTATAATAGAATTTGCTTTGGAAAGACATAAATTGTTCTACTAGATCAGGAATGCGCACGCATGAGGTTAATGAGAGCCGCATTCGGGTTTTCCATATATTATGAAGAGCCACACCATAGTATTAAATACCAAAATTGAAATAAGACATCAAGCAGCTTCTATTAGGTGTGCATATTATGATTCTGGTACGAGTTTGGAAAATTCAATTATAGAAGTAGATTTGTACTACATTTGCAATGCCTGATCCAATTTCATCTCTAATAACTCCGATTTCCGAACCGCTTTTTCAAAAAAAAAAAAAATAGAAATTGATATTCATCTTTTAATATTACTGTTCGACCAACCTACAAAAAGAGAAATTAGACTAAACAAAATATAAAAAAATCTTACCAGCATCTGGAGAATGAACAGATGCAAGGGGTCCCACGACGACCTGAAATAAACAAAATGAATTAAGACATGAAATCCAACGATAATATAGTGAAAGTAAATAAATGAATAAACATGCACAACAAATTGTGTTTACATAGCACCTTACGATGCATGCAAACAACAACACAAGAAAACGCAATAAACTATATGCTTAGAAACATAAAGCATTAAATTACCTCAAGTACCCACGTAAGGGCACACAATAAACCCTTTTTCAATGAATTCGTGAATAGCTGAGATGATAATTTTGCAAACAAAATTCACCTTGACAGGTAAACACGGTATTGGAAAAAAGGGTGGAATTTTCACAAAACTACACATTAAATTAGTAAAACTTTATACTAACCTTGTGCAATAATCCATAATTCCAACAATGTTACAAGTTACACAAAACACTGAATTTAACACATATTTTAATAAAACCAAAGCTCGCGCGCAGCTGACATTTCGCGTATAAAATTCATTGAATAAATAACTAATACGGAAACGGGGTATCGTACGTGTTTAAGCAATTCAATGACAGTGTGATTGTTGGCCGGGGGGGGGGGGGATGACAAGAGGGTATACTGCCTATTTTGCGTCAGTTCAACTTTTCTGACATTTCATATTTATTGAAAATAAGTTTCGGATTTGAATTCGCGATATTGTAATAAATAAATAATTTAACAGGATTTTTACTTAATAGTAGTGTGCAATAAGTGTATAATATTCTTGTGTGAACGATATTTTATGCAATAGAGACTCTGGAGCCTTAAAAAACCGTAATGAAGTGCGCTGTGCTGTGTGGAACAAACGGCGTTATTGTTGTGGAAAAGCATTCTTCAAGTAAGCTTAATAGCTTCACTAATTAATTATAGTGTTTCTAGCAAAATAAAAGTGAAATATTTATAAAAATAAACAGCCATGGCAAAAAATTTAACATTTTCCAATGCCGGTTTGTTTGTTTACTATTGAATTGTCATTCCTGCCTAAATTATGTCAGTCATACAAAGGCAACGCCAAGTGCATACAAACACAGCACACTAATACATTTCGCCGAGTGGCTTACGTTTTCACCCGATATGCCGTTTCCTTATTAGTTATTTATTCAATGATAAAATTAACGACAAACTTCAATTTCTCGCGACGTTTGAAACGTCACTTCGGGGTAAAAAGAGACGAAGAGTCGAATGGGCGCGTTCGCGTCGCAGTATTTTTCACGGTTTACGGAATAATCGCGAATTTTCGAAATTACCTTTCCACCAATGAGTAAGAAAGAGACGCAAAGGTGTGAAAGGGACAATAAAAAAGATGAACGAAAATGAACTCTGAGAGGAATTTTGTAAATTGACATCAAATATGACGAAACGATAAGTTATGGCAAGATTTAGGAAAACTTATCATAATTCCTCCAAATTAAAACTGATTTCTATGGAAAAGATATCAAAAAATGCAATTTGTAATTTGACATCAATTGAAAACAACGAAATCATATATTGGAATTAATGTAAGAATGCAAATTAAAGAATTCATTTTTATGGATGCAAAATCGGAACAAAATTCTCTATAAAAAGGGGATTCATTCTTCTTTCAATCTTCTTATTTTCAAAGTTGTGAAAGTGCGAGCATATGTAGCAACATTTCTCGCACTCATTTGCAATTTTAATATATATTGTCATCAGCAATACAAATAGAATTTTCAGCAAGATAATAAGATTCTTCAACAACAGCAACATCAATTCTCTACAAGGCAATTAGTGTAGCAGCAAAGGAATCTTAGTAACTTTGTGTGCGGAATTTTATTAGCGACAAATTTTTAGATCAAATTAAAGGTAAATTCTCGAATTATTTTCTTTTTCTCAATTTGCGTTAAATTTCATTGTGTGTGCATGTCAGGTGCTGGTCATACACACATGTATGAAATTAACAAGAATGATTGGGTTATCAGTAACTATTTTCTTCATTTCAGCAATTTAAACCTTTTGCACTTATTTAACTCAATAAAATCCAAATTTCAAGCAATTATTAATTGTGTAAAAAATATGCCATTAGGTTAGTTTTACACAACATAATAATTAGAAACTAGATCTGCATTGAGTACTTATCATCCTTTATTTTCAGTCATTAGTAAATCACATAGTTAGATACTTAAAAAGGTGAAACATTTTACCTGTAATCTATTAAATGTTAAAGTAGCATAATTAGTCAAAATTGAACAGAAATATTCGAATAAAACATAGTTTTAGTATACTTAACTTTCCTTTCCTTTTTTACATAAGTGTAAACTTAATTTAAACCAGTGAACTGAAATTGAAGTTTATAAACGTACACGTGTAAGCCATTACAAGTAAAATTTACAACTTAAAACAATTAAGTGAATTAAGTGAACGTAATTTATTTTCGCATAATATTAACATTTGTCCACTAAACAATATTTTCTTGCAATAAAAATTGATTGAACAATTGAGTGACAAATTTCATCATTTTATTTAACCGCTACACTCCACCAGGGTATTTTATTCCGGCATACGTAGAGACTCGTTTGTAATTGCACTTTGTTCGAAAGTCAATTATAGGAATTAACAAATTTCATTAAACTGTACTTTTCGGACGCAGTCTTTTCGTAGTTGTCTATTATCAAATTGAGACATCAGCTGTAATAAAACAATTACAAATAAATGGGTTCACAAATATGCAAATGTAGATTTAAAGTTTTTCAAATCTTCAGTTTGCAACTCTTTCTTATATTTATTAAACTTTTCTTCTTTCTTCATTTAACTTTTGTCATGTCGGTAAGGAACATGAAGACAAATTCCATTTCCTAATTCCGGGTAATTTTTTCCTTTTTATTTTGCAAATGTTATGGTAGGATTGTGGAGTTCCACAAAATGCAAAGGCAAACATTGTAAGTTGACTATAAGGAAATATCACTGGGCAAATCATCTGTTTCATAATTTAACGGTAATTCTTCTAAAAAGATCTGAAATCGACAATGAGTTTTGGCATTTGTTCTAATTAAAATTAATATCTACAAAACAATCCTTCACACATTTTCGTATTTTAAGTAAACTTTGCTATGAGTTGTTCGCGGTGAATTAAGCAGGGATGAGGTAGAAAATGTGGAATTTCATGTTTCTTTCTTAAAACACCAATGGGATCCTGGTTCTCCCTAACATTGTATGCGCACCGTCAATCGCAATATTTGCGAATTTATCACGAGGCAATTCAAAGTTGTACCTTATATTGCTAACATGGTCACCGCGAGTTGTATTGATAAGAGCTACTAAGTCTTAGATTTCTTCCTTCACACTAACATCAGCAGATACATAGCGGGTAAAACCGATGAATTGTGGAACTTTCTGAATATCTATATACGTCAAGAGCTAAAAACTGAATGCTGAACAATTTTTCAAATCACACATCAACAATCTATTTTCAAAATTTTTACTAATTTCACTAATACAAAGTTCCGTTGCACGACGGTACATATAGTCAGGTAAGTTAGCGATCAATTAATGCCGTTATGCATAAGCAATATGCGAAGCTATTAAAAAATTAGCCTAGTTGGCTCTGTCATCTTCGCAACTACAAGAATTCAAGAGTCGTTAATGCTTACGAAGCCCTGGTTGCAATGACTCAAGTTTCTTTGTTCGCAATTTTGAATTGCATGGACATTGAGTTTAAAATTGGGGAATGACTTCTTCGTAACTTCGTGTAATGTGCAATTGCAACTTTCCAAATAAGACACACCCGCCTTCCCATTATTGTATATAAAAGCTAATTTTTTTATCCAAAATTGTTCAAAGGTTCTATTTATTATTTTCTAGTTCGTATTTGATGTTTTCTGAGGTTACGTTAATAAAAGAATTTAATAAATTTGTATCCAAAGTTTGAGATTGATACAAACAAATTAATAAATTTACGTCGCGGAAAAATTACGCATCATTAATAAGCTTAAATTGCTTGATAAGAAAGTTTTGAATTCAAATTCAAAACAAAGTATGCTTCTCTCTCTTGTTCAAGCGTGTTCACCACAAAATTATTTTAAAAAAGGATTAAGGAAACGCAATTTCATGTACGCACTTGAAATTTCTCATTGGTCATTCCCAAAATCTCAACTTTATTGGTAATTATTTGCGTCTGTGACTGATGAGCATACGTCTGGGTTTGCTTGAAGAGTTTAATGATAATTAAATTTGTATATTGTCTCCTGACAAATTATTCTGTTGATGTTTTGTAGAATATCTGAATTGATTGTCATCCAACAAACAATTTTGGCGTTTATCAATAAGAATAACGATCGATAGGTACTCTGTTTTGTCGAGTCCTCAGTAGTTTTTACATGTTTTTCACATGTTATCCAAATATAAAAGCTTTTATTAATTACTAATAAAACTAATTCTAACAAGAACACAAGAACTTGTCCGACACGCTTTATCAATTCAACTCCAAAAACTGAGCAACCTGATCCACCGAATCAGCCGTGCTCCTCACTATGCAACTAGGCGGAAGCGACTTTTACATAGTGACCAGCGCAATACCTTCAATTATAATTACAAAGTATTACGTCAATCACTGCTGTTAGCTGGAAGCCATAATACTGTATGTAAATAACAGTAAGCCCAGCTGAGTATTTCACTATGCGAAGTGGATTACTTAACCATGACTCAATGCCTAATTACAAACAGCAGTGGATGCGACAGTTTTTAAGTAAACAAGTCGCAATCGTCAAGCATTTCACTGTGCGAAGTAGGTTGCTTAGTTATTGCAAATCGCTGAATTACCTATTCACCTGCTGCTGGCTTCAGTCGTGGTGTCACAATTCCACCAATTGGATATTGGGCCACGACAGTTTTAACGAGATTGAAAAATTAAAACGAAAACAATGTTTCGTTTATTTTTTTCGAAACGAGAATTGGCCACTCTTGTGATATGCAACATGAACAAAAAAACTCAAATAATATGATTGCTCATTTTAATAATTATTGCAAAAATCTACAAAATATCTAGGTAGGCATATAAACTAAAATAAACACAACATAAAATCTGTATACATATATTGTTACTTATTTCATTTAAAAAGATTCAGTTAAAAAAGTTCTGAAATAATAAAAAAAACGGATTTTAATTTGACATGGGAGCCGCACTTAGCTCAAAGCTCTGAGAGCCACATTTGCCCAACGTTTTACTAGATGAAGGCGTTTAAATTTTTGGGGCCAGTGCTTCTAATTCTGAATTTGGCCAACTATAGAACTGCTGATTTTAGTTAAAAATCAATTATAAGATTTCTATGTTGGCTCTAGTTTGGTACTTAAAAATCTGAATTTAAACTTTTCTAATCGATTTTTACACGATTCATATATGTATAACAATAGATTTTTTTTTCAGAAAACTAGTAAAATAATTAAAGCTATCTTTTGGAGTTTCTAAAGTTTCATAGGACTGCTGACAAGTCTGGCACTTATTATTGTCAACATCCAAATAGAGGAAGGTAAGATTTTCTTAAAGTTGAAAGAGTGCAAATAAAACAAGATGTAGTACTGCGCACGCTGACCTTGCTACATCCATTAATTATGAAATTTCTGTAAATTTAATGAGGGTTTATTGAAGATAGATCTGTTTACTAGCAGGACTGCAGTACATGAACATCCCTTATTCGTTCCTTACTCATATCCCAAAAAATGTAATATATTTTATTATGGGTTTCATGGAAATATATTTGTTGAAAAATAAAGGAATATAAAGGAATGAATGGGAGTGCATTGGTCAATGCGGCACAAAAGTCGTTATACGAATTTCTTCTCTTTTTTCACGGTTGCACCCAACACTTCCTTTTTATTTTTGCAGCTGCAAGTTGTTGAAAGGCTTACTAAGCCCGTTACAATTAAATTCTCTTCACTATTTATGCTTGAGTAGGCATTTAAAGCAAGCCCGGCATTTTCTAAACTTAAAGCCATTTCCATATCTTCTTCAGCTATAGAACTTATATTAATGTCTAAAGTTGAGATGATATATTCATAGTTTGAGTTTTTGGAAGCAATCATTATATGCTAATAAAAATACCTTTCAAAATGCGCAAGATATTCAATAAAAAAATATAAACAGTTCAAATAATTTTCAGTTAACGTGTACGTGAACTGACTGAGCGTATTGTCATTTTCCTACAGGAAAGAATGGCACAAGTTTGATTGTTTTCTCTTTCGCGCTATTGCAGAGTTGGAGCTCCCAACATAAAGTATCGCTTACTGAACGTTTTCTTAAGCCATTTGATGTTTTTATGTTGGCTGCAGATGCAATCACCGCAGGAAGAAGAAGAAGGTGAAGATATGGTTTTTCTTCCTCTTACGCAGGATTCAGGTAAAAATAACATTTTGAAAATTTAGGTTGGAATGAGGTTAATTTCTTATAAGAGTGCTTATAAGCGATTAAGATATCACTTGAACACAAGACAGATATTTTTTTTAATTTAATTCGATTTTCTTTTGTAATATTTCATATAATTGGCTGAGTTTTACATGTTTTTTTATGTAGTAAACGTTTTAAAGGGTGCTCAAACCCTGACATACACAAACACAAACTGTGTGCCACATGAAATAGCAAATCGCTCAATCCATTCTTATAAGTCAGTGCATGAGCGCCATCCAGAAAAGAATGTCCTAGACTAAGGTATATAGAAGACAAGGTATTCCCATTAAAGTTTTGACACATTGCATTGCAGCTGATAGCCTGTGACGTAATTTTGGGACTAATGTATATAAATTTTTATAGAAAAGATAGGGAGAGGAGAGAGAGTATTGTGTTCTTTGTACCGTGCTTTCCTATACATTTCACAATGTTACGTCACCTAATAGGGGAACATGGTTCGTAATGCGAATACCTTGTATTCTATATACCTTGGTCCCAGACGACAAAATAAGGACTGCTCTTATTTTCGTGCACGCCATGCAAAAACTATACGATATTAATGCACAGAAAGTTTTTCTTTCCTTGCACAAAAGAGAATAGGTGATCATGCAATGCAAAAACTACACCGTCTAAACCAGCCCATAGTATTCACTAAACGAATACAACGCCGAACAGTTTTTAGTTGAATTTTCATTAATTAAAACAGTTCTTCATTGCTTAAAATATTGAGAAGGTGGGTGCAATGTGTCTATAGTTCATGTACTGCCCGTTAGTAGAACGTACACGTAAATTTGCTTAAGTGACTGAAATGAATGCAAGTGTTTAGTTAGTAAAATATTATCTCAGTGGAGACCCGAACTAATATTCTTTAAGCCAGTCGCGACCCGACTTAAAGTGAGTGTTAGTAAATGTCTTAACTTCAGTCGAGACCCGAAGCAAGATTCTTTATTTCCTACGAGACCAGAAATAAAGTGTCTTAATTAGTTGTTAAAAGATGATATATCAGTCGATACCCGATATAAATTTTAATCCCTAACTAGCCAACTAAGCCCAAGCAATGCCAAGTACAAAAAGAAATCGAGATCAGTCAGATTGTCGTTTATATAGCCCTTGCTTGCACACGACACCACTGATGGAGTAGCAGAGGCGAATGATTACAGTGCAGCTGTGATCTTACGGTACTAGCGATAAAATTTGCATAGCAACGAACATAAATGCATAGCAACAAGAAATTTAGAGCAACCCATGCCGCTGGGTTAAATTGAATTATATCTGAAAAAATTTTGGATGGTACTTGTAATGATGATAATGATTGAGTTGCAAATTGATCGGCTTGATCTGATTGTATTTGTGCCATGCTTCTGTTAGTTGTTGTACCTATTTTTTGGAAAATTGTAATTAGATTGAATTCATTTTCTTTTCAGAACTCCATTTTAGCATGGTATTTTTGTAATATGTTCCCTTTTCAGGAATGGTTTTTAGCACGAATCTAACTGGCTCAAGCAAATGATAATAATTTTAATTTGATCTACTCATTGAGGCTATAGCTTATATTGTATTTGTGGAATATGTTATGTAAATGACAAATACATGGCTTTGTGGGGTTGTGCAACTGTTTCTTGATTAAGAGTAATCAAATTAGATTTAATTTTCTAAAAATGTGTTATTTTTCTTTTCAGATGTTGTCTGTTAACAAAATTTATTCGAATTGATTTGGTTGGAACAGTTCATAAGTTAGCTTTTTGTTCGTAAGTGTAAATTGTAATCTCTGGCTTAAACTTTGAGATCGAACTCGTTATCGAACGGAAAACAGACTATCAGCGTAGTAAATGAAAAACGATTCTCGACTTATCAACCCGAGATTCTCTCTCGATAGCGAATTTCTTCAGAAGTTATGGCGCACAATGTGTTTGTGTTAGCGGTGTTATATATTTCATATATATTAAGAGAAGCGAGCTATTCTCGTGTCGTAAGCGATTCACGTAGAGCGAGTTTTTATGGAAATTTAATTAGAATCGTGGAAATGCACATTTATTCATTTTAAGTGGAAAATAAGGTCCGTAAACAATATTGTCTTAGTCACTTCATCGGACTTTTAATTATATCACTTATCAGATAAATACTAGACATTTTAGCACGTTCTACTAAACAGATAAATTATTTTTGTTTTGAACATTATCAGTAAGTGATGAGTCATTGAGTCATTATGAAACGAAGGAGTCTTGCAGTAAATTCGAAGCATAGATGTACGTAGTCTCATTTCATTGTAATTCTGAAATCAGAGCAATGGAGAAATCTCGGCCAAAAAGCGGAACTGTCGTGCTGAGCTCTCTATTTTCCTCTCAATTGTAACAGAATCAGAAAAACGAAGGAATCTCGGGAGAAGCTCGAAATTCTCATTTCTTGCTCAAATTCGAAATTACTTCGAGAAAGCGAGCACTGGTACGTCAGTGCTGTACATTGATACGTAGCTTTTAGGCGTATAGGTGGTATGTACGGGCGAATTGGCAATGGATTTGCGAAGGTATTAAATAAGTGGTTGAGAGTGGTTAGGGTTAATTACTCACTGGGTAATATATTGATTTTACTCATAACCCAAATTTTTAAATGATCTTACCAGAGAAGACTGATTGTACACGCCCAGGAGGACATTCTCAAGCACATGTTCAATAGAGATACAAGTATCCAACGGAATAGTATTAAGTTCTCTGTGTCAAATACATTCTCCTTTTATACTAATAAAAAATATATATATATGTATTTAAAAACGGTGCGTAATATAATATTTTATTTCAAAAATTTGCGCTTCTTCTCCATAAACAAGAGGAATAAGATGAAACACTGTACTAATTAATGTCTCCATTTTCTTGGATTTATTTTTATTGGGGTTTGATTAATTTTCTTAATTTTAGTTATTTAATAATTGCTTTGTATTACTGGAAAATTTTAAGATAAAAACTGAACGTATAAATTTTCTTGATGAATTTTTCTAACCTCCTGTCAAATGGTATGGCCTTGAAATGTCACTTTTTTTCTTTATTCATTCCAACGGGGAACACAGATCCTCTACATAGCCTCACCATTTGATTCTTTTTCTTTCGATTTCCATACTATCTTTTCATCCTTTGCCTATCTTTTATTATTTATTATTTATTTGTCAGGAGATTGATTTTCTTCTATCTGCGTGGTCTATCAATTTTCATTCCTCGCTACATCTGAGTTGCTATTGACTATATTCATGATTCGTTTTGTCAGAATATTTTTTATATAGCTAACGCTCAGGCACATTTTTTGGAATACTTGGATTTTGTTCATGCTACTTTTCTTGGCAACCCATGTTTCGCTTACGTATAGTAGTCTTGATTTACACAAGAGCTGACTATTACAAGCTTTGTGCATCTCGCAACATCTGGTCATTTCCAAGCTGCTAAGAATTTTCCGATAGCTATTCTTACCTTGTTCAGTCTTTTGTACTTCAGCTGCTCCTCCGATTGTGATAATGATACTAATGAGGTACCTGATAATACCAAATACCTCCTATATTGTTGTATCTTATTTTTTTTCTACCATCGGTATAAGTACTTAGCACTAATGTGCAATGCCATTATATATTTCCATTAATTATTTGTGATATTGATTCTCATTTTTCTTGTGTTTATCCTTATATCAGGTTCTCTTGCGAATGTTTCTGATATTTTGATAATGTCCATATACATATTGTTAATGTATTGAGGTAGTAGTGAGGTTTGTGTACGTTTACTAGTCGGCACTTTAATGTCCACCTAATTCTACTAGGTGCTGAATTTGCTTTCCTCCTTAGTGGAGTGGTGGCATAAGTGCTTCATCGATCCAGCGATCAGAGATGTCTCATCAGTATGGTTATCTCTGCTCGCCCACCATAGACCTCTATCACTGAACTTCTTTGGTAGGCGACCAAAGATAACCACACTGATGAGACCTCTCTAATCGCTGGGTTGAAAAGATCTTTTTTTTTTACTTCAATGCATTTTGAAAATTTATTGAAATTATTATCAATAAATTTCAGTCTTATAGACAATAATTTTCCTCTTATAATTGCTTCAACCCCGATTTAAGTTGTAATAGGTCGCTAATGCTTATTATCTTTGCTGGTATTTCTTTCTGGACTAGTGACTTTCATATCGCTCCACAATTCATTCTTTTAAAGTCAACTAATGCGTAGTATTAGAAGGAATTCCATTCCGATGATTGATGTAAATATAGCACATTTTATTTTATTGTAATCTTCATAGTTTTCTTTTCATAGTTTTATTCACTTTGCTGTACTTCTCTATCTTTCATTCGTAGGTTTAAATAATAAACACTTCTTCTCAATTAACTTGAATGAACCGAACTTTTGTTAAAGAAACTTTAAATCCTTTCGGTACCGATCGAAAGAAGATACAGACTACACCAATTATTCTATTCTGATTATTTTTAGCATAAGTAAGTCTATCTCTATGTCTCCAGAGTATGGCTTAGGGTTGCACCTATCCTGCCAGCCATACCTCCCAACACTAAGTATATAAGGAAAAGGTATTTATTTGGAATAAACGCAACAGCAGCTCATATCTAATTCAAGTAACATTGGCCGTTGAATGTCCTATCTTTGAGGGCCGATCGACCTATTTTGGTGAAAATTACGTAAATTAGACTTTAAAATTTAACCTCAGAGGCCACTCTCTTTTAAGGTTAATTAGGAAGGAAATTTTACTTAATAATTCCTTAAATTAGGCATTTAAAGTAATCTTGGCTTTGTAGTTAATTATTAGGGAAAAATAACGTAATGATTCCTTTTTAATTTATCTCATAGGAATTAGGAATAATTGGGAAATAAATAAGGAAAATTTCCTAAATCTGAGGAAAATTTCTTCATATTTTACCTAAATTTTAATTAACTTTGAGGTCAAATTTAAGGAAATGTATGGATTTTGTAGTTATATCTACAAGCCAAGATAACGTAAATAATAATTCCCTATTTTATTGTGTACGCCCTCAAAGTTCGAATTTCCAAAAAAGTTAACTTCAAGCTAAATTGGACTAAATGAGCACTTTTAGCGAAATCCCTAATAGTTGAAAGTACGTATAAATACAATAAAAAATTAAAGTTCATTGACTTTTGTTTGGCTTTAGTATCACTGGAATTAATTAACTGCTCCTTCCATTGAGTCGCTTCATCAATGTAACTCCCTTTTACGACAAATTTATATCGGAACCAGTGATGCTCTGGAATATCATTTGCATCTTTTCTCAAAGGTGCTGCACTTGATTTGGGCCAATTGGTACACTTAATTTTTTGCTTCCCAACCATGCGGAATGTACGCATATTCAACTGCGTTTGCATTCACCCGCTTTTTAACAAATTTTGTATCTAAAGTACGATGCTAATCACATGGTTTACTATTTTTAAGATGTAAATAAATCAATTCAATTCTTTCAATCGTCAATTCTCTTTTACCTATTTAAGGCGAAATTCCATAATTTTGGGCGAAATGCCTTATTTTAAGTTGAAATTTATTTATAGAAAAAAATTATCATAACCTTTGAACACAAAATTACCTAAACAAGGATATTTGCCCTCAAAGTCGCAAAATTTGGATATTTCGTCTAGCCATCCAGGAAATTCGTCGTATAAGGAAATATTTTAAGTGAAACCAACTTTTAAGTCGAGAAATGTAATATGCGCCATATTTATTTAACAAAACATGGCTGCCATATATTAAAGGAATGAATAGAAAAATTGCATTATTTTATAATTTAATTTTTTTCCACAGTTACTGCAAAAAAACCTCTTTTTCTTAATATCAGGACAATTAAAGAATATTTAAATTAATTTCATTGCGCTAAATCGGAAACCAAAGAATAATTTAAAAAAATTTAAAATTTTTTTTTTTAAATACAGGGTGATTCTGCTCAAGATACCTTCCGGTATACCACGCGATTCCTTGAGGTAAGCTGATCACAAAATTGTTCCACCCCCCCCCCCCCCCCCCCCCCAGAAACCTTCCTATAGGAGTGGTGGCCAGTTGAAGATTTCGCCAAACCCTGATGGGAATAAATGAGTATAACTTTTGAACCGCACTATGGATTTTGGTTATTGTTGGCTTATTAAATAGCTAAGAATAGTAGCTGTCAAAAAGTGTATTACTCTGTGTTTTTTAATTAAGCATCTTTAAATTATTCTCAAATATTTCATAAATACCGTTATTTATTTCAAAAACTTTTGGGTGTAAAAAAATCAAAATTTTCGTAGTACAGCAGTATCGATGATAGATAGTTTTTTATCAGATCGCAGCCAACAACTCTAGCTCAATGATAGAATATCCACTCAGCTTCTGCTGGTGCGAGGAGCGCCTCAAGATTCTATCATTGACCGATTGTTGTTCAGCCTATTCAATAATGACTTACCAGTAATGGTTCGCGATGTGAGCATTCATGGAAGTGGTTTATTTATTGGAGGATAATTTATTTTAGATAAGTATTTAAGTTTTGTTTTATTTATTTGGAAAATGAATACTTTGTGGCCCTTTTTTTTGTATTTGTAAGAAAATATCTTATTTCGTGAAAACCAAGTTATGTTGGAGAATTGGATTTTGCCAAAGGAATGAAGGTGGACTAAACATCTATTTATGTGAGGACTGAACAGGGATCATGGTGGCATCTCTTGAGGTTCCTCTGCTTTGTAACTGGCTTGCGACTATGTGCTTCAGATACAGGAGAGTTAGAATCTACTCCCTGCTGCACGAGAGCTAATGGTTGAGAGTCAGAGACAGACGATTCCTTATTCCCTGGAGCCAATTTTCTGACATCAATTGCCAAAGAGCTGATTAGCCTTTAGTTCTCGGATACCGTAGATGACCAAGACGATCGATATCGACTTCAACTCGCCTTAAGCTGCCCCTAACGTCATCGATGACTGGAATAAGTAGCGTATTGTTACGATTCTGAGAGGCAGATTGTGAGTCATGAATACATGAATATCAACAAGAGAGTCTGACAAATTTTGAATCTTTAGAGATAAATTATGTGACTTTTCAAACAGTGTATTTGAATTTATGCATAGTACATAAACAAGATTAAGCAGATTGTCAATTTTACAATTTAAAGTATTAAAAGGTCTTCGGAAAATACTTCAAGACCAGTCCAGTTCATAGATAAGCTATTAAATTTATCATCAATGAGGGACTGAATGGAAGAGAGAGTGTGTCAAGACGTTCGGTAAAACTTTTTAAAAACAATCTTAAAGTGTAGCAGAACTTTATATCCGGGCATTCGCTGCAGGTTGCAAGTCCAGGAGTAGGTGCTCTGGAGCTCCGCTTCAAGCAAGAAGCATGAAAAGATTTGCCACATATACCATCGCATGCAACCACGTCTTCTATTTTTTTTTTAAGTAGAGCAGACTTTACAAGTCGCTATGCTAAGTGGCCACGATTGAATAAAATTAACTACGGATGTTTATTATTATAAGAATTCTATTCGCTTTTATTCTGTCGAAATTACTTTACTCTTGCTACAAATTTGTGCCATAAATTAAACAATTTACAATTTTACATAATTAGATAACTTAAAAATAAGAAAATGGACTTTTACTTGACTACGTTATCCCGTTTTGTCATGCCAGTTGGGAAAACCGAAGCTAATTGAAATAATTTCTATAACATAATTAATAATAATAAGTTGTAAAATAAATATAGATATGCCTGCTTTGGATAAAAAATTAATTGCATATGGCTCAGGGTAAGCCATCGATCCATGGAGACCTGTCTTTGTCCTATTGTCTATTTCTGTCTATCCCTGTCACGGAATACTTAGAAAAGGCAGAGGTTATGATTTTTGATTTGTGGATTATTGTAGAAGAAGAAGTGGACGTCCCCAACCCCTCTGGCTAAGGCTCCAAAGTTGAAAACAAAAAACTTAGTCCCATTATTCCTCTTTTCATAGAAATATCATTTATTTAGCATTTCTGCATTCCTAAAACATATTCTATTCTATACATGCTTTTACATTCCATAAATTTCATTTGTGTTCCTCTGATGTCGAATTAGAGAAATCGAACTGTATCTAAATCGCATTTCATCTTCGATTGAATGATCCCAAACAACAGAACAGTTAATTTAGAAAACACATGGGATTAAATCAGTTGGAAATAAACCTCAAATTGAAGTGGCTCAGGTGTTTAATCATTATCGTATCGCTTTACATAGATCAAGTGAACTACAAGAGTGGTGTAGGCTAGGAACTTCAGGTAGTAAACTTAATGTATTGTATGTGTACATACCTACATGTAACTGTAAATATGTATAGTTTGTTCCACTAAAAATTCCGAACAAATGGTTTCTGATTACACCACCAGTCCACAAAAGTCTGCAGTCATCGTCAATCAGTCTCTATTGTGTAAACATTTAAAAGAAGAATTGAAAGCGAACAATATATTTACAGATGGCGGTGCAATAATAGCGTCATCTGCCAAAGTCTCGGCAGTCTTGATTACTTTTATCAAAAGATTTTTCCGTCGAATTAAGTGCCTTTTCACTAACTTGGGTGAGAGCAATGGCTGAACGAAAACTAAATACAGTTTTCGAAAGTTGTTGCCTCAATAATTCCTTTTGTGTTAAGATTTAAGCCATACTGCACAATCTAAAGTAAACTGAAGTGCTTTTCATCTCACTTTATTTCCTGCGAAACTGTTCCAATCGGATTATTTTCGACGTCCTTTAATGGGCTTTTAGGATTTGCTATACTTGCCATAAGTCTACTATGGCTGACGTACTGTGGTATGGGTTTTGAATTTTTATTTTTGTCAAAGTGTGTTAAGTTAGCTCAAATACCAGAAGCATTCCTCCTCACTTTTTCTTTCCCTACGTTTTTTTATATCATCTTTTTGATGGTATTGATTCAATTGATTCAATCTAAGTTTGATTTATTCTCATAATTATTCTTTCGTATGAAGAAGCTGAGCTTAGAGTTGGTATATCTCTTAAATATTTAATAGGCTTCAGATTTAATTCATACTTTAACCTCAATACCTACATCACCGGTGAATTTTCACATGTTTGATAGGGTCTCCAGGGAACATTTTTTCATTTATCGGCCTTGGTGTCCCTGACATCATCAAAAATTAGCTCTTTGGGATATGTATGAAAAATAGTCGTATATTATTGCACCTACCTAATCAAAACCTGTATGAGTGTGTCAGACATTTTGGTAAAATCATGTTCTATCATGCATCTAATGTACTATGGTGCAAGCTAAACGCTTTTATTTTGTGAAGTCGTAGTGAAAAGAGCTTAAGAAATTATAAGAAAGCAAAAAGAGCAGTCTAGCGAAAATTCCGAAAGGTGAATTATTCATCCGGCGTCAATTCCCAAGGTATGTAGTGTTATTTAGATGTAATTTTTATAAATTTTGCAGACTTTTAACTTCATCTCGTATATTCTGTTACAGATTATCAAGCGAAGAATAGCAAGAGTATAGCAGGCATGCAATATATAGATTGATTCCCTTAGCGGTGAGGAAGAGGGAGATGACTTTGATGAAGGTGGGTACAATTTGGCGGACGAACCAACATTTGTTGTACATTCTCGACAGCTTCGTCGTAATATTGTTGCGGCTACGCATCGATTGATTGTGGATATAGATGAAGCTGGCCCAAATGCACTTGGCACAACCGGAGAGCAGCACCTTGTGCAAGTCATCGATGATGGTGATTCGGATGCGCGAAACTGAAGCTTTTCAAGTGGAGATAATAGAGAACGACAGCGAAAGTGAGGCAGAATAAGATTCTGATTTGGAATAAAGATCCTTCATCTTCAACTCAAATCTACGCTTACAATGTACTGCGCCAAACTGCAAGGCCCCAAACACTAAAACGCTCGGAATCGTCGAAACATTTCAAAACATTTTTGCGCAGCAGATGTGCAGTATTATTATACGGGAGACGAATAGAGGGACTGAAAGGAGGTGTCCTAAATTGAATATTGATTTTCCTGTGGATCCAGAGCAAATATGAAAGTCATTGACGGAAAAAGAATTTAATGCCTATTTGGGAATTTTACTCATGGCGGTAGTCCACCGCTCAAATAAGGAAATTGTCCCGGATTTGTGGAAATCATCATCAATTTTGGGCTATAAACTAGTTCATCCGTTTTTACAGCGACAGCTCTCGACTGAATAGACTGAGAGAAAATAAGGCGGCTCCGATTTTGGATATATGGCTGATGCTCAACAACAATCTCAGAAAGGCGCATCGGCCAGATGTCAATATGACAGTTAACCCTTGTATACACACCTAAAAATAATTACACCCCTGCATACCCAGCTACGGTAGCCAGGTATAATGTGTATGAACGATGCAAGAATTCATAGGAAATTTCCAGTAAAAGCAACTGTAGCCGACATGTGAATGTGAGTTATCTTAGTGGCAGAAGAAATCAACCGTAATAAAATTTAATTAAGAGTAACGAATTCTGGAATTTTGGTTCTCAGAATATTTTGCATTTATGCTGATTTGATGTGTGATCTTATGCGCAGGCCTTAAAGTAAAGTACGGTAATTAGAAGTATCTACCGTAATTGTATGTACCGTAATTGAAAGTACCGTAGCAATATGTACCATAATAAAATTTATTTAAGATCAAATAGGAGAAATTTAGTAGAAATGCTCTTAAGGCGGAGTCTGGCGTGCTATATAAGGTACGAAGATAGCCCAGACATTTCTAGTCGCATGTTATTTCTTTCAAAGTTAATATAGCTGCCAATTGATTTTTCTTTGATTAACTGGTTATTTATATCGAAAATGGACAAACGACCAGAAATTTCTGCTGCCCAGTTTAACCGGTAATATATGAAACTTTACGTCACATTAATGTAGAATTTTTATCTAATAGAATGAATTACAATTACGGACAACAACATGAATATTTATTTAGTAGAATCTGATGATGAAGAGGAGGTATTGGATTATGATTGGTAAAGTTTATTAAGTTTAAACCAATTTTTTTTCAACTTAGACTTTAGTCGATTCAACAGAGCTTTAGTTAATATATGATCTAAGAGCTGTAGGTCACTGAAAGTTCTCAAAAGATTTTTGCGTTTATAATGCCATCTAGGAGATGTTTCACCATCCCGATTTAAAGGGACATCGTCCACATATGTGACAGTTCGTTGTAGGAAGAAGAAGAACCATTTTGTAAAACAGACTAGGCACTCCGTTTTATACCGTCGATGAAGTAAGAAAATAAAGATTTGATAAGCCGGTGACATCCGAGTTTTCCTTAACCCCCAGCAAGAGTTCTTAGTGCTTATAGAGCTTAGTTAATTCAACCAAAATTAAGTAACTTTCCAACCTAAATTATAGTTAATTTAACATAATTTCTAACCTAAGCATGGTTAATTTGATCTAGTTATAAATAAATTGTTAACTGAGCCTTCAATTAATGGAACAAAGTTTGGTCAAGTATTCATCCAAGTCTGTTGTCAATCCATAGTTTTATAAGAAATAAACCCATCAAGGAAATAAGTACAAAATAATAAAATACTCGTTTTTCGAACTGGGTATTCTTTATTACGTAACTGTAATATAAAATTTAATGTTTTTCATAAAAACATTATTTTAAATATTTTAAATTTTTACAAAGTTATAATATTACTAAATTAAGGCAGATATACATATAACTAACAAGTTTAATTTCTTAAAGATTACATTTGATATTTTGATTATAGTTTTAAATTTACTTGCTAAATATTACATATTTCCATGTAATATACATACATGTTATACTACTATACATTACGCTTCATTAATTTGTATGGCTAAATTAAAGCGTGCAGCAGTTGAACGTAAATTACATTTTTAAAGTCTGGAATAATCGTTAAATTTTTTTTAAGTAATAATAATAATACCAATATTTTGTGACGGATCTTGTGTCATAGTGTCGTCTAATAACGGCTTGATCCGTTTATCTTTAATATTTTTCTTGAAAATGAGAGGAATGTATTTAGTAAATAAATCTCAATTTTTGAACAAAGACTTTTCGGAATACATGTAGTACAAATCTACTTCGATCTGGAAATTCAAGCAACAGTTAGAAACAATACTAATTAGAAGCTACCAACATTTTTTACTAAGTCAGGGGCTTTAGAATGTGTATATAATGGCTAGCTTTTAAGCATATCAGAAATTGTCATATCTCTACTTGTAAGGATCTGCTGAGTTCTATAAGACCTTGTTAAAAACCACTTTTCTTTTCGTAATTCCCAAGTTCCCTGATATTTTGAGGTACATTTGATATATCATGCATTTCAGAATCTGAAAAAAAGTTTTATTATTAACAATTATTTTAGTTCGTGCGATATGATTTTTAAAATATCGGAGTAGCAATCAATTTTATTATAAATTTTATACATTTATTTCAAATAATTTACTATAAAATACAATTGTTAATTTTTTTACAAAAATTGAGAGAACGTTCAAGCACTTATTTTATGAATGCAACTCATTTCACAAATATGGCAGCACATTAAATAATAATAATATGTATAAAAATATCACAATGCACTGTAAAATGTCTTATTTCCAATAGCCACAAAATTTTAAGTTATTTTTAAAAGAGCATTACAATAAATTTTGCTTACCAAAGCATTTTTCCATTAAATAATTACAATATAAATTCCTGGAACATAAAAACAATTTTAAACTTTTCAGTTCTCCACGGATTAGTTTTTTGTTTCTGCGAACTTCACTTATCCCTTTCACCATGGATGCAATCTAACGCTTTAAAATTCTTTCTTTCGAATTTTTTGCGATCAAGCCTCAAGTAGATCACTGCGCAGCACAAACTGAAACGAAATTTCTACCAGTACCAGTGATAAGAAATTTTCTTTAGCTAAAGCTAGATTAAATCAAGTTCTGTTTATTCTAACCAAGCGCGCTTGGTTAAATTAACAAATTTCCGTTATTTAATTGTGTAGTCCAACCAAGTACTAAGTAAAAAAAATCGTATTTAACCAAGCCTAAATTATTAATATTAAGAACCAAGTAATTTAGCTAAATTTAAACAAGTTATTTGGTAATATTTAACTAAGTTTTATGGTTCTAAATAACATTGCCATTTTTTTGGAGGAATACACGCCCGTTTAACCAATAATTTTGTTATATTCCGGTTAGTTAAGTGTTATTGACCAAGCATTTTGTTATTCTTAACTTAAAAAGTAAAGTTAAAAATAACACATTCAGTTTTGTTCAAGCAAACTAGCTTGAAATCGGGCTTGGTTAAAAGAGGTTGTTATTTCGGACGATCTAACTTAATTCTGGTTGAATGGAACTAGTTTTTTGGTTAAAAAAATAATCAAGCCAGTTTTGTTAAATTTACCAGTAACTAATTAAACGTCATTGTCACAGGTGTTTGCCTTCATGCACTGTAAAAATCATAGATGGCGCTTCTTCAATTTGAGATTCAATTGAGAACCGTTTAACCAGCAGGGGCCATATTACCACCTTCTCCTCTAACAATTATGAAAATGAACACAATTACGATTTTATTTATTGATCTGGACTGGAGCACTAAATTTACAGGGGGCACGAACGAATATTAAATTTCACATGCTTTTTGTATTCTATAGCTTTCTAGTAAAATCTAAAAAAACTGAATCCTTTCGGGCTGTTCATTTAGAAAGTGCTAATCTATGTAAAAAAGAACGGCAATATATTTTGATATACCTATATACAAATATCTCTTAAAATCATTCCCGATTAATTTTTTTTCATAGAATACCTATTTTAAGAATTGACAGGATTCCTACGAGAATATAGGACATTATTAAAAAAACCAAATTGAAATATTTCTTTAACGTACCTTAGGATGATATATCACTCGAATACATCTAGTATGTTACCCATGTCTACAAAAGCTCTCATTTCCATCAGCTTAAAAGCAAACTAAAACTAATGTCCGTCGGGCTAAATGCTGGCGCCAAATTATCTACACATCTATATACAAATGTAACACAAATACATTATGTTCTGGTTGATTTATCTGTCGATATTGAATTTAACCAGTTTTTTGTCTTATTTCGTGATAAATGTCCTCAAGAATATGCTTCTGAATGGATTATTCGAGGACAGATAGTAAAGTTTTTGTGAGTTTTTATTATAAATAAGTATTGTGCTCACTGAGCAATTGAACGGTTCTCTTTTTTGGAAATGATGCTTTCTTTTATATGTACATATAAATTTTTATCTTCTTTCCGTGATTTGTTGAACTTTATTGATCGGCAAGTGGTGGATAGACAATGCTCGAACGTAAGAGGAGAACTGTACGAGGGTCTGGTGACTTAGTGGGTAGGACATAGAAGTACTTAACTCACTATCAAGGTTCTAACTTAGATCGCCGGACACCAAATATTTTTTCAGTTGCCATCAACAATTCCCCCTCACACATCGGCAATGAAAAGACGTAAAAAATACGTAAAAGACGCAAGGCAGATATTATTCTTCAGGACTGTTAAGTTAGGGAATATAAAAAGTAAATTTAAATGGAGAATATGGGCAAGACACTAATATCAGAAGAAGATTGATTGAACTTGCTGCAGCTAAATAAAAATCTGGTAGAAACCTATTAGCTGCTTTAACATCTGGAAGCTTCTAAGATCTAAGAATGGTTTACTGACATACTGAAAACTCTAAAGTTCAACATCAAAACTTTCCTAGAAATGTAAAATGTTGTTCGATTTAAGCACTATCAGGTTCATTAATCGTCATAAGGCATTTAACTTAAATAACTGAACCAGGTTAAAGAAACAGTAGTGCGCGGTCGTGAAATCATTAATCTGTAGGCGGAGACTTTTGCTTAGGAATTAATCAATTACAGTTTCTTTGAATTTATTATGATAAATAATATTTCAAAGTTCAAAAGCATATCTACGAAGAAATTCGGATTCGCCATTGTTTTGTAATTATTTTCCTTTTGGCACAACCGGCGAGGTTTTATACTTACCTATGAAATTTGAACTTTTCGCCAGGGTTACTAGAACTACATTGTTATACCACTGGGAAAAAGAGCGCTTTAAGAGCCCTCCTGAAGCGCTTCCTTGGAAGCTCGCAGCGCTGATTTACCCTATCCAAGTTCATTGCTTTTTAACATAAGCATGGCCGCAGAGGCAAGCGCTGCAATGCTGCTGCTAAGATGGTCTCTAAATGATGCCCGAAGAAGTTTTTTGATTGTGTCTTTTCGAAAGCTTTAATGAGCTTTTTGGATAATCATCGCAGTGCTTCTTCCTTAGGCCTTCTGAAAGCTGCATTGAAGCGCTTGCGCATGCTTGTGATTATTTATGGTATTTAATTTTACGAAGTTGATTAAATATATTATATACATGATAAGCCAAAATTCTCTGGTACTGAATTTATTGTAGATTTTGGCAAATGAAAGAGTAGCAACTCTTTGGAAACCTACCGTTTCACTCCACACTGAGCTTCGCACTCAAAATATTAAAAGGTGTTTCTTCGCAAAATAGTGGAAAAATTCACAGTTTAAATTCGTGGAAAATTAGATGAAATCAGCTCTTGTTGCGTGTTGTTCTGCTGGAGCTCATCAAATAATCTTCTATAGAGATACCAAGCGACTGCTCTAGAAGCACTTGAGTCACTTACTCGCGGCTTTGCTTATTTTATTTTTTTTATAGATCGGCGAGTATGCTTCTAAAGAACTGCCAAATTGTTCCTTTCCCAATTGGGATGGTACTTGAGGTTGAGTTGAGCGAGTGGTGATAGATGTGTAGTCCAATCTATCAGTCAGAACTCACTCCGTGCTATTGTTCTGATGGTGAAAAGCCAATGAACGCGCCAGCAGTGTTAGCAATAATAATTTTAAAATTCCGTAAAATTCGGTAAAAAATCTGCTAGATTTACTTTTTTTCCGTCAATAAAATCCGTTAAAATAGTTTCTTAAAATAGAATGCATTATATCTACAGTAAAACATATGTTTTATTGTAGTTTTGTAATCAAAGCAATTAACACTTAACCAAAAATCATCGTGACTTTCGGTGCTTTCGAACCGTTATACTCTCAGGAGCTGTAGAGATCGAAGGTTGAGTATAACCAAGAACATAGTATAACTTAACAAGAAGGTCGATCTGGCCTGTAAAAATGCACAAGTTGTATGCTTATTTGTTAATGCGGTCGGGAGGTAACAGACGAGAAGAAGGAAAGATTTGAGATAGAGAGAATATTGCTCTGTTCTCTCTTTCTCCGCCACTCCATAGCTATACATGTACAAATGCTGACGCCAGCCATGCCATGCAATAGTTTCATGTTTCACTTTGCTGTCGGACTGCTTGTCGACTAGCAATTCCTATCCCATCCGGTCATCTTACTATTCTCCCTTTGTTCTACTGCAATGCAATGCAATGTAAATGAAAATTTTCTCAAATAAAGTATCCTCGATGAAACCGGTTTCTTCCGTAAAAGCTAAAAGAAGAAAGGAGAGCACGCAATGCAATGCATAAGCAGATGTAGAGTGCAGGCTCTAGCTCTGTTGCTGTGCTTAGTGCTGGTGCTTTGACGAGCTGCCATCCGCCTGCTTTGACTACCCGCTTTCCGCCACTCACCTGCGGCGGGTCGTCAAAGCAGACTTTTCATACAATTTGTGAGAGCGGGTCGTAATAGAACGACCCACCATCTAAAACTTTTCAATATAGGAGATCCGCATTCTCCTGTTAGATGTTCTTTGCTATAACTTTGAATTGTTTCAACCATATTAATTATTTTACCTGTTAAGTCGTAGGTATAACAGGATTTTCCAGGTTGTTTTAGTCCGGATGGTATATTTAAAATTGCATTTACCATATCTGTTTTCATTTTTATTTCACTCCATTCATATTCCATATAATTCCAATGCTAACTCAATTTTGGCAAAATATGGGCATACCTAGTTTTGTTTCTATACCCCTAAATTGTAGTGTGGAGGCAAAGCTATACCCAAACACTCCAAGCAGAGACAACTGGTTGATAATGTTGAAATTGCCAATAATTTTAAATAGGAATAAAACAGAAAAATGTGTTTAGTTTTCCCAAGGAATACATATAGATGTAGATTCCATCAAACTTGTGGTAGGTTTTTTATGCACATGCCACTTAACCAGGATTATCGACATTGGAACGTACAACATTTTCACACGATAATACTCAATTTGTAAAGATATTCAATTCGGTTCAACCATTAACGCTACAATTGAATAAAAATCTCACGACTCCGCTGAAAAAACCGTTAAAAAATCCGTCAGCCGTTAGAATACCTTTTTTCACGTTTTTCCGCATATTAATCCGCTAGATCTGATGGGAAATCCGTTACGTTGGCAACACTACACGGCGGGCGTCGCGTCGCTTTGACAGTTCAATAGAATATACGCGTTTAAGTTTGCGTCGGCCATATGGCTGCCGCGCGTGCCGAATTCGACGCGAAAGTAGAGCAGTTTTCTACTTTTAACGCGCGGCAAATGCTTTGAGAGTTCTTTTCATTGTCAATTGTCTTCTAATTTTCAGACAGAAGTAGTTCTGACAATCCTTTTAATTATTTGTCGATTGTTTTTCCATTATTTCTTTTTTAATTAATAATTCAACTTTTCTATGACTATTTCTTTTTATAAATAAATCTTAAGAGTACAAACGCGACGGGCTCATTTGGTCTTGCTAACACGCTAGCACTTCGGCTAATTGCAGAGGGTGTGAGATGTGTTAAGAACGAAAAACATGTGCCACCATCACTGACATATATAATATGGACTGCTTAACTTTCTATTTCATGTGGGCTCGATTGCTTATGTCAATAAAAGTTCTTACGCCGGTGCCAATATTGAAAAAATAAGCGCGCAGCTCGAAAAGTGATTATAATAAAACGTTTCGAACTTCCGATTCATATCTTATGAATATATTGCCTTTGGTAAAACAATGTTATCAGTAATAACCCTAAATAATTAATTTAAAAGCATTTATTTCGACGGACCCATTTATTTATTTGTTGTTTACAGTTCTCCTCAGTTGGTACTTGGTCCTTAGACCGAAAGAGTCAGCAATATAAAAGTGAGCCCACTTTTTGCAGTGCATTTCCATTAACGTAGTCAGTCCATATTATATATGTCAGTGGCCAACATGCACCATAAACAAAAAAATTAGTGCCATGAAGAAAAAGTGAAAACCGTAGAAAGCTTACTTAATAATAAGTTAAGAATCAGACGAGATTTCCGAGTGTTTTACATTTAAAATGTGCACGGCAAGAAAAGGAAGAAAGAAATAAAAAAAATCAAACTCTCTTTAAATCTTTTATGATGGCAAATGTTTCATTTACGTAAATAAATGAGAAGGGGCGGAGTTTTTACGTTTTACTCTCATAAAATGCTCCCGCGCTTTTGTGAAACCCGGTTTTCATGAAATATTGACAGAGTTTGGTCACATGTTGTTGCTGTAATCCTATAATATTTTAACAACACGTGCTGCTCTTTACATTCGTTTTGCTGTGAAGAGATTAAATGGAACAATCTCATGCTGGATTCTCTGATATTTTCGGGAAGTGAGAATTTTATTTGAGAGAAGTTTTACATCTCCTTTCAGCACCTTGGCCATAGAGCAATTTGTCTTTTTCTTAATAAATTGACTTAGTGTGACCCGATATACATTATTATGAATAGTTTGATAGGATTTTGGAGATGTTCTAGAAGATTTAGTCGTTCGGGTAATCCTACGCTCTCTCGATTTTTGTTTTTAACTCATTTTCTCAATCGCACTACAGTAATACATAGCCAACTTATTTTCCCCTCATTAATGCAAAGGACGAAAGTGTATAACATTATTTGTTTCATTCTAAAAAAACTCGAAAAATTGTCAGTTTTGTTCGACTGCTTCCTATCTTCTTATTAGATTAATTTTGACCGCAGTGCGAACTCAGTCCTGAAGGGACTACATATCACTTACCTCCGAGCTTGGTTGAGGATCTGATGATTGTGATCACCTGACTGCCTTTTCCCAGCGGCTAATGGCACATAATTCGATGGCCAGATTTGCCTGAAATATGTGGAGGAGCGGACCTAATCAGCTTTCATGATTAATGAAAGTGGCGTCGAGAGATCAAAAGATAATAAGCTTTACAAAAACTTTATAAAAACTATTCTTTTATTTAGGCTTCGCTAAGTAAGGTAGTTATGAATTGAAAAATTTACAAATTGTTTGTACGATTTCATCGTTACTGGTTAATGCACCTGAAATCAACTGTGGCATAATAGGCTAGATAAAATTAAGAAATACAAGAGGGAAAATCATCTGTCTCGTTAGCTTGGTGGTAAGAGCAGTCGCCCGGAAAGCGGAAGTTTCCGGCTTCAAACCCCGGACGATGCGGTTGGTTTTTTTTTCTCTAATATTTATGATTTAATTTAGAATCGTTAAACAAAAGCGTTCTTAAAATTCTAATATTCTCCATATATGACCGATTCTAAAAACTGTGAGTTCGGTTTCAGTATGGAAAAGAAAAAAAAACACTACACTTGGCAATGATTAAAGAGATATAACAAGCAGTTTACTACATACCTCCGACTTAAACTTAATTATCTGGGCGGGGTTGGTTTTTGGCAGACACTGCGCTGGACGACAAACTCTTTTGTGAATGTACAAAGGAAAGCTTATGGAAACTGGAAACTTTCGAAATATGGCAGCTCAATTGTCGTCCGTCTGACCTCTTGTACACGCTAATTAGTTGTCTCGTTAAAGTGGAGTCGAAGGTGCTCCTTTGTGTACTGATAATTCTGAAATTCTTCCGATGGTCAGACAAATGGTTCAAAATCCCCTCTGGAGAGGTTTTGGCTGTTTAAAAGATATTAAGGAGGATTGGATCCTTAAATAGAGCCAAAATAAATTCGCACAAATGACCAAACAGTGAGCACTCGTCAGTCAAGATCTCGCCAGATCTATGATTCTTTTGCCGGCCCTCAAAGCCAAATTTTCCAAAATATAACTCCTTGCACTATCGATGAAGTCAGTTTGGCCGCACTTTCCAGAATTCCTGGCCAGACCCCTAATTATCGAGATTTTTCCGGTTTTTTCTTAACCATAATACATAACCTTCTTATGTTAGTTATCTCTAGTAGACAACAAACAGATATATTAGACGTACATTTTCATATGTAAACGATGCCCACTGGCAAAAAAGTTGCTAGAAAGCATAATCCAACACACACGGGAAGGCTATGAAGTATACTATTTGACAGAAATCCAACAAGAGGCTGTGGGTGGAAAATAATTAAGTGTCACTTTT
Organism: Dioctria linearis; assembly: GCA_963930735.1. Lineage (NCBI taxonomy): Eukaryota > Metazoa > Arthropoda > Insecta > Diptera > Asilidae > Dioctria > Dioctria linearis. Next base: position 235,779,523 of record OZ005741.1, read on the forward strand.
ATGATCTTCCATGATATATGTAGCCAGTTTCAATAGGCTCTTCGATTTTATATTTTCAGCTTACCTTAAATAGAGAAACTTTAACAAACCCAATGATGAGTTTCGTTTTTTAATATATCTCAGTCTAAGAACAAAATATAATTTATGACCGGTTTCAAGGCTCAGAGTACTGTCATAGACAAACTAATAGCATACAAAGACTGGACAAGTAGAACAAGAACATGCAACGCTTTTCTCGAATATAAAATCGACGATGCCTCGACTTGCACTTATGACGTAAACACAGGGTGAGCCAGCAATGCCACGCTCCAATATAAAGTCAACGTCTTCTCGCCCCGATGACGGAAAGATCTAAAGAATACAAGATATTCCCATTATGAACCTTGTTCGCTTATTAGGTGACGTAATATTGTGAAATATATAGGAAAGTACAGCACAGAGAACACAATACTCTATCACCTCTCTTCTCTGTCATTCCTATAAAAATGTATATACATTAGTCACAGAATTACGTCATAGCACATCAGTTGCAATGTGTCAAAATTTTATAGGGAATACCTTGTCGTCTATATACCTTGGGAAGGGCTATCTTTCATTCATTCATTTTTCATGAAAGTACATAATGTATCTTAAAAACGCTATCCTGGTAATCAACGCCAGTGTTGCCAATAATTTCTTTCTATAATCGGCTAAACAAGTTTTAAAAATCGGCAAATTTCAAAACCCATTTTATACAAAATAATGCCAACTCCTCAAATGAATATAAATGAAAAACCAGCAAAAAACGTCTCACCGAGAGTACTATCGAGTGGTGTACTCTTTTCGTGATTCAGAAAACTTTTTCGGGACATTTTTGTCGCCGGTAAGGCCATTTGCATGCACGCGGGTCACATTCACCCCAGTTATTACATTTTGCATTTATTTTTCCGCTCTTTCTTTCAGGGACATTAGTGCTCTGTTGTGAACAATTATCGCATATAAAGTCATTTTCCACGCGGCACCAATTTCGCACAACCACGAGCGGAAAGAAGTGGCCTCGCCGATAGTTTTATCAAGTGATGTACTCTTCCCAGTTACTACATTTCGCAAAAAAAATTTCAGTTCTTTCTTTCAGGGACATTAGTGCTCCGTTGTGATCAATTTTTTCCTTGAAAGTCATTTTCCACGACGTACCAATTTTGCACAATCATAACGGAAAAATCCACTTCTTCATCCAAGAAAGTCGCTCAAAGTACATCCAATCACCAAAACACCACTCCAAACCAAGTGAAGTTTGCATCAATCCTAAAATCGGCTGTCGGCTAAGTTAAAACTTTTTTGGCGCAATTGGCAGCGCTGGCCAACGCTCATAAGTTTAAAAAAAATTAGTACCGGTGCGGGTAGGCGCTTCTATGTTAACAAACATAACTGCTTAGTCAAGTATGTGGTTGTACCACAAGTGGCTTTTTACTGAGTGCCTCGATGAGTTTCTTCGCCAACTCATCTATCAGTTCATCAATAAATTGGTATGGATACTGATCTGTATGGCTAGTGCATCTAATGTACGAGTGAAATAAATTTAAATGGTGTTGAGCAATCATTGAATTCCGAAGTATATAAATCAGTTTAGTCCCGGTGCTAGAACAGAAATCAGCATTACATTCATTCAACCAATCATCATGAGCTCATTATTTTGTGTAAATTTCTAGAAAAAAAAGTATGTCTTATTGCTTACCTACGCGTCTACGCGCATAAAAATTGTTGTCGGCCTCCAAAAGTGCGTATAAATTCTAAGAGAAAATTTTCAGTAAATTTCTAAGAAAAACTTGTGGCCTACCCTATATCAAGTCGGGGCATCGTTGATTTCATATTGGAGCGAGGCCTTGCTGGCTTGCCCTTTGGTTATGTCATCAAGTGCAAGTCGAGGCATCGTCGATGTTATATTCGAGAAAAATGTTGCATATAAATCAATAAAAATAACTATGATTTATTAGCAGATAAACTTTATATTTGTTTAAGATGGTTACTCTTTGGGATTACCCGTTACAACAGCAAAGATGAATGTTAGAGCGCTTTGTCCACCGTATCCTCGTTTTTATCTTTTTAGTATGTGCATGTTCTAGGGAACCACTCTTGGAGTGATTTAGAGAAAACAGAGGGAATCAATTTATTCAATATATGTAACAGTTGTTTTTTGTTCTGAATGCGCTCCGTTTGATAGTAAACCTGTACAAATTGCAAAGTCATGTTGGTATAGAAAAAGAAGAAACTTGTCGACAATTTGCTAATTAAACGAAACCACTTCAACTGACTACTTACTAAAGAAAATTCTTCTCCGCTTTTAGATGTATACGATTACAAGTCATATCGTCTCATATAACTGATGTATAATAAAATCAGTGAAGACTTGAAGAGATCAGCTTCCGAAAAAAATTCTTTCGGTATGTTAAAAGGACGATTCCAAAAAAAATATTTGTTTGGTTACAGTGTGGAACCGCTTCCCTTTGCAAGCGCTGGGAGTGAGCGGCTTGCTATATGATCTAGGTTTGTAATCCGTCGGGCTTTCTGGCGCATCCAGGAAGAAGCGATTGAAGATTGACGCGAAAATGATAATAAGCCTGTTGAAAAATAACGACTCCTTCCGATTTGAGCTCGGTGCGACAGGTACCCACGATATTCTTTATTTCCTCACGACGTTGAAAAAACGTACTAGTGAAAAATGTGCAAAATTTTTATGCACTACCTGTTGCCGTCGTCTTAAAATATTGATTTTAAGACGGCAAGAATATTTGTATACATATAGAAAAATTAAAGCAATATATCTGTGTACTCTGTACATGCGAATAGGAAGAACACACTGTATGTGGGTAAGTGGGCATACGGTGAGAGTGGAATGTGTGTCTTGATAATAAAATATATTTTGCGCTTAATTACATTTTATAATAATATGATAGAATGAACTTTAACTGAAGTTAAAATTGAATTATTTTGGTTTAAATAATTTTATGTTTTCAGGATCAAACTTTGATACATCAATATATTGTATAGGCCGGATGTGTCGACGTTATGGTTGGGATTCGAGGTATTTGGAACCTGAGTCGCAATATATACAAGATATGCGAAGTCCATATGCATGATGATAGTGCATAGTGCATACACAGGGAGGGCATTTAAGACTTGGTGAGGGGCCTGCCTAAAGCTCCATTGACGGTTTGAAAATTACTGTCAGAATGTTTATGTATATTATCGAGTAGTTGCTGGCTGTAATTCCTGTTTGGTTTTTATTGGCTTTATTCCGTTTTCAATTCGATCGCGTATCAAAATTTGAAATTTATTATGTCGTCTTTATCATAGCGATGTGATTTTCTGCTTTTTGGGTGCTTAATTCTGACCACCCGACCCCTTTCGTTCTATTGGTTTAGCGAGAAAGCTGCTGGTACTCCAATCATCTGTAATTGGGCCCCGTATACTTCTGCGCTTAATACAGTCCTTTGCAAATTTCAAATAGTCTAAAGTCAAAGAAAGATATATTATATATATTTCTATAGATGTACACTTCAATATGTCTGGTGTATTTAGAAATCCATTCATACGAAGTTACTCCAATAAATATATCCACTGAAGGAATAAAATTAATATTTACATATATGATAATTGTATAGGAACTTCTGCATGTATGGTTTCCAAAAACCACAATTTAAGAGCACGATAATTATACTTATGTATATATGTACAAGACACGCCTTCTACGAAATATTCTATTGTAATAATGATAGAAAATCAGAAATTTCTATGCCTCAACTTAGGGAGCTTCATTATCGAACAGACAGCTAAATTCATTCTGGAAATAACTAAATGTCGGACGAGTGAAAATTCCTAGAAACTATTAGAAAGAACAAAAGAGAAGTTAGCTAATAAGATTAAGTACTTATCTTTATGTGTAGTGAGTTCACTAGTAGGAAGTTATTTGTTCAATGTGCTTAATTATTAACCACTTCTCTATCACGAAAGGATCTTACAATTCGTGATTGAAGAGGGTAGAGCATTGGGTACAATAACTTCAGAGAGAATAGAACTACACATTGAAATTAAGCGTTCTTCCATTTGATAGCAATGTACCAAATGTATAAGTACAAGGGAAGGAAACTGATGTTGTAATTAGCCTTTAATTTAACTCAATAACATGCAATTAATGCCATTAAGCATATTAATTATTTTGGAATTAATATAAGAACTTTGAGCATTCTTCAAATATTTAAGATCATTTGTTAAGGAAACAATTAGGGGAGAGGTTACTCAGATTGAACAAGACAAAACATGTAATTAAAAATGGAAAACTCTGATTGTGTTGTTGCATAAGACTATTAATTCTAAAACGTGCTCGTCTTAAACAAAAACAAATCTATTTGGATGATGGATTCTTGATTCTGATGGATTTGCACTGATTTTATTAAGTAGGGTGAAGAAAGTGACATTCATAGGTGGAAAGAATCAGATACCATCAAATTTTTACCTCAGTTAGCTTTTTCTGCAAATACTCCGAGCCGGAATTGGAGGACGGGCGATCGGGCGCTAGCCAAGGTAGCTTGTGGGTATTGCCAACCTACACTGCAAAAAGGCACAAATTGTTGTCACAAAGTTTAGGAAAAAAATCTCTATAAATGTAGGGAATATTCCCCACATTTTAGGCAATATTCCCTACATTTTAGGCAATATTCCCTACATGGGATCCCTAGGGATCTTTTCCCTAAACTTTGTATGGACAATTTGTGCTTTTTTACAGTGTAGCATTATATATGGCAAATCTCGTGGCTTCGAAAGCATTTCATTTTTTTTTTAACGCATTTAGAATTATTTTTTGCATCATATGTACGAGTGTCATTTTTATATAGAAAAGCGAATGGCAAAATGTGTTTTTTGGGTTCCGTTCAACAAAGGAATAAACGGATCGCACATACGTTTTTCTCGAAAACGCGAGTCGTAGGAATCTGAAATTTGGTAGAATGTTAGACCTTCATTACGCACAATTATATTCAATTCAATTCAATTCAATTTATTCAAAAATACTTGGTATAGTGTACAAGACTTACAGACAAGCAAAAGTTATAAAAAAATTTTTTTTTATGATGGTGGATTGGGCCACATAAAAAAATTTTTTTTCTTGTGCGGTATCGTTTGAAAGGGATTCCAAAAATAAATTTAAAATTTATGGTAAATTACATATAAAAATATAACCCAAAATGTGCGGAAAAATACCGCCCCCTGAACTCCTGGGTTGCTAAAGTAAAAATTTGAATATTGTTAGGGTTAGTAGGCATTGAGTTATACAGGCTCTCCCGTATTTGGTCTGGGACCCGAAGACTATGAATACGTCATTCTTAGACGAAAATAATAGCTCATTTCCAAAAGATAATTGCCTACTTTCTGGCATTTATTGAACTTTTTTGCTGGGTATGGTCAAGAAAAAGTGTAAGAAACGTCCCCTCCCACGCATATACATTTTTTTTGCTAGGCTAGACATGACCTACATATCTACAGCCTTCGGGACTTAGACCGTATATGGGGCACCCTGTAGGGAGCAGGAAAACTGCCGCTTTTCTCGTCTGTCTGTTAGTTGCTGTGTTAATATAGTGGGCCATATGAGTAAGTGATATTTAAATTTAAATTCTAAGCGATTACAAAAAAAAATTTGTAAAACCAAGGAATGGTGGAGAGCCAGTTTATTTCTTTTTTCAGTTTCTTCCATCACGAGTAAAATTGTTGGTCTCTCGGATATTGTTCGCACAGTGAAACCATGTTTTACTGTTAATGCTAAAGGTGAAAGATCGACTCTTTTGTGCATAAAAGTTTCCTATATATACAATATTTTTTATATCCTCTTCTTTAACAAATCTTGCAAATTATAGAAAAAAAGCCAATTTTTTTTAGTAATTAGTGTTTCGGTATTAAACATGGAACCTAGCATTTTTTGTATGATATTTACCATTATTCATTTGTCAGGCAACGATTTTAATTTTATTTACTCGGTTGAGTGAGAAAAGATCAATTTGAGCCAGATGTATGTAGGGTATATTGAGTGCTAAAACGATTTGCAACCAGAAACCCATATCTTGCTCTACTTGCGACTTTCTGTTCAGTGAGACATTAGTTTAATTATTCGGGTTGTTTCCATTAGATAAAAGTAATTTTTGAAGACCCAAGGGGCCTGGTTTGAGGCCATTTGCTCGGGCCGGTTCGAAGACATAGTCCGCTACTGCAAATACTATTACCATTTTCGAGTTGTAACTGATACACATAGCTATCCTGCACTTAAGAAGTGTAGGCCCCATTTCTCGACGCTGGTACCAAAACTATTAAATGGTTTTGTTTCAATTTTCTAATATCAGTAGGATATTTACATTTCTTTTATCGACCTCCGTCTATTGTAGTCATCTGACATAAGTGCTGGTTAACCAAATCCATTAGAACTGTGATTGCCATCATATATTAAGGTATAGCCTAGGTTGATTTACTTAGTAAATTTTTCATTACAATGACATTAAAATATAATTAGCGTATTATGTTTTTTTTTTCATGATTAGGGGATACGCAATGAAGTAGTCTTAATAGGATATCTTTCTGAAGCAAGAATAAGGGTCATATATATATACATAATATGTGTGCATTAACTGCAAACTGCCGTTATTTCTTTTCTGAAAGTTCCTTTGGTCAACAGAAACTAGAATAAAAGGTCTCAGCCGACCACTTTGGTAATGTATTAATAATATGAAAAAGACCTAACACTTTTCAAATATTTTGAAATTAAATGAAAAGAAAGCACATAATACGTAGGATGTTTGTGAACGTTTTTGACGACTTCTTTGAATCAGTGTACTCCGTACTAATGAGTTCACCTCACAACTTAACATGATAATTGTTGATTTAGATATTGAACAGATTACAAGCAATCTGAAAGTAAATTATAAATTTGAACCTGATCTTGTTTCACCATACGATTGAATCCTGCAAATTTTCTTTTTTTCCAGCCCTAAAATATATTTTTAATATATTACTTAAATGCGTACAATTTTCAGATGCATGGAAAACTACAATTGGTAATTCTATATTCAAAAATGCTGCATGTCATGTCCCTATTAAAACTTCAATTTATATAGAGAAATTATCAGCTCTGAGCAGCAGGAAAGATCAACAAAAGATCATTCGTAAATTATTGCGTTAATTCCATTGAGGAAGGAGCTCAAGTTGATTGCATTTACACAGATTTCTCTAAATTTTTCGATAGAGTATGCATACAGATTTCAATGAATAATCCTCTCACTCTTGGCTTTCATTCAACTTTTTTTATGGAACTTTGTCAGAGTGAATGGCTCGGACGTGAAGTCCAGACTGCCAGCATGAGCTGACAGATCACTCGATGGACAGCGTTGACTGCAAGGTGGCACGCTGGCTCGCCTCGGCTATTGGTGGAGAGTCTGGGGAGGTTCCACGAAAACCTGCCGCTGTGCCACCAGCCATATACAAAAAAATCGTGCTTGCCAAACCAAAGGTCGTAGCACACATCCCTGTCACTAGAAGACTCCTTTATGAGCACTCTTGGCGGAATATATACCCCATATGGTTGCTGCTGTACAGCGATGTCTAACTGTAAAAGTTTGCCGACCTGCACCTTTTCAATCTTGGATTACACCAAAAGACGCATTCGTATTTTTTTTAATAAAATGCGTCGAATCAAATGACTTTGTAAATATGAAATGCAATTGATTGCTTTACTTTAATGTTCACGACAAATTTTTCCTCGCTACCTTTTCATGGCCGTATCCACAAACGCTGAATACATCCCAAAAATATGTTAAGGTGAATTATTTAGATGTTAGAACAATATTGAAATTTACCTGAATATATGCAATTTCGAACACGATGCCAGAAGGAAATTCGCGATTTTATACACTATACAATTTTTCTACGTCTTTTCACGAGCATAACTTTTTATGACAAGCACAAGACAGATGTCTATCCTCTTCTTCTTCCTTTTTATTCATCGGTCTTCAGTGCGTCTTTCTTCGCCGTTCATGTGGCTATGGGCCGGCCGTATGCGTGCAACTCGTTTCAGTGTAGCATATTGCTACATGCAGTATGCTACGACCATAACACTTTTTTAAATTGAATCATCCGTTATCTTACAAACCGTCAGAATTTATGGAAACTATTCACAAATAATAAAGCAGATTCTGGAGTTCCCTAAGGAAGAAAATGCGGTCCTATCTTATTCAATCCTTTCATTAAAATTATTAGCTCAATATTCAATATTCAATATTTACAGTTATTTCGAAAAATAACCTCCTCAAATCCATGCCTTCCTTCAGTTATAAAGTAAAATATATAGTTTATCTAACTGTAGAAATAACCTTAATTTAAATACTTCAAAATTTATTAATTTTTAATCGCTCCGTAAGCCCGATATGCTTTAATTATGTTATCAAAAATATTTATATAAATCCTATTAGTGAAATCACCAATTTGGATGTAGTTTTTGAATAGAAACTTTCATTTTCAAGATACATAGGTATGTAGAATAAATATGTTTGAAATGTTTCGCACTTGTTGGTTTCGTAAAAAGAAATTCTAAGGAATTCAAAGACTGTGGTGCTTTTAAAATTTTGCTATCCACTATTATTTATCCTATACTTAATAGATTATGCTGAAATTATCTGGTTTCTACATCACCAACTGCATATCAATAGATTGGAATCTGTATTTAAAAATCGTATAAATGTTAACAAGTTCGTCGGGTGCTTTCTTGGAAAACATTCATATAAAATCCTCTGTGCTCAATTACAACACACTTGCATATTAGCGTCCGCACACTTGTGCCGGTGGAGTCGCTTGAAAACCGAGGCTTTAATGTTCTATGTTTTCACTACCGGCATTTTATGGGAATATTCCAACTTGTCTTCACTAAGGTTAGATAATCTCTTACTAAAAACTTAGTGCAACTTCTGCATCCCTGCTATAGAGGTTGGTAAGAAGGGTAACTATCACCAAATTCTCATTGATGAATTTACCAAACTTGAGTTTCCCACTCTTTTTGTAAAGTAATTATGTTCCTATTTATCAGATTGAATGCGAGGAGTTATTTTCAAGTATGATCTTTCTGCTGAAATTAAGAATACTTCTGGTGTTCCGTTCCTTGGCTTTTTACTTTCTATTATTTACATCAACGATGCTGGTTCAATTCTCACTTATTTCAAGAAACAAGTAAAAATAGTAGAATTGGGGTAAGACAAATTCCTATGATACTCCAAATAAATGCCCGTATGTAACTTCGTTTTGGCCATATGTGCTAGTTTGATTTTTGAAGTAGTTTTTTCGCAAATATTTCTAAAACGGTTCGTCGAACAGTAAAAATGATTATGACCAATTTCATAGAATTTCGTATTCTGAAGAAGCTTTCAGTATACGATAAAAACATCTAGGACTGACTGCAAAACAAAAATTCTCCCATACATTTCCTTGGTAATTTGGTAACTACAGTGACGTTGTTCTCAGATAACATACTTTATTAGTCTATATACCCTGGGTTTAACCGTTTTCATAGAATACATAAAAAGCAGAATTTTTTTTTATCATAACACCAAGAAGGGGTTGCCCGATTAAGATCATTTTTGAAACTATATTTCATATTTTTATATATAGTGAAAAGCGAAATTTTGGTATGGCAACCCCGCAATGGAGTTATCCGATTTATCCCATTTTCGAACCTAAATTTACTTTTTTTTTTAAAAGCCTGAGTGCAAAATTTTGACTCTCTAAGCACACGCGTTCTCGAGTTATCGTGCGCACAGACGGACGGGCGGACGGACATACAAAAATCAAAATATCTTATAATATTATGAGCGGGTGTTCAATTCATTTTGCTCTATAAATTTCATCTAGGGTATAAAAAATAAGAATAATTTTTTTTAAACTGCAAATGCCACTTCTTCATCAATGGCAAAGGCATTTCGTATTGGTAAAAGGACTTAAAGGCAGAAACGCATCCAAGCAATCCTCAGGCCTGGCTTCTCTCAGGTTTCCTCACAGCTCGCCTCAAGTCCTGCCTCAGAGAATTAAAAACCAAATGATTCAACTTACCGGGCTCGGTGCTGTAATTTTGATAGTATATCTGTTGACGGAAGTAGGCTCGAGAGAGAAAAATTTCCAACATTGAGCAAAGCGCGCTTTGCGGCTAGGCCTTGAAGCTATCTGCTGGGTTGGTTTTACGTTGCATTATTTTAAAACCCGTGTTGAAAATTTCGACAACGCATCGAGGAGGCCTCGAGGCCTGGATGTGTTTCTGCAATCATACTCTTCAGTACGGTTAATTCTTTCCCTGCAGTATACGTCTGACAGAAATGCTTAGTTGACCTCGTATATGTATTCACCTTCCATCGCGTTTACATAAATAGACTCTGTCCTGCTTCAAACATCCCGAGGAAAGCCACGCTTCCTGTTTTCACTATAGGCTCCACAGCCCGGAGCTAAATTAGAGCATTGGCCAAGTCGCTAGCCATAAGGGCTGCATTCTTAAACGTATTAAATTGAACGCTTTTTACAAAAAGTGCAGTACAATAGATTTTGTTACGAAAAATTGAGAAGATCTACTGCAATTTGTTTTTCGGTGGTCTTCAGAGAGGGGCGCACGCCCCCCGTTCCCCTAGCTGGATCCGCCCCAGTCATGCATTCATCTCCTTTATAAAAAATTGTTCAGCTCATCAAACCATTTTGAAATAATCTCTTAAGAAAGCGTATCTCTGACTTCAGTTAGACCTTCGGCAATACAGAAGCTCTTAAATACATTTTAGAAAAAGATTATAATATGTTTGAAGGATGTAGTCGTGCCATCATGTTGCTCAAATTTTTGAGCTGTATTTAAAAGTCCATCAGAACTCAATGGAAACCCACATTTGGCTAACGACTCACACCACTTAACAAGTTTCCTCTTCGGTTTCCGTTTAATAAATACTTTATAGTACAGACTTTCCTACGCCTTCAGGATAGCATCCAGTTATTTTATTCCGTAATAATGTTTTTGGAATATTTTATATGATACTGTCTACTCTAATACTACTTCAAAAGGTTCCTAATGACATTAAAATGAAATGAAAGAAACAGTCCTTTACCTATTCAACTCATCCATATCATTACATTAAAACTAAAATACGTTTTTTTTTGCAATTGCGAATTATTTACATGCCGACACCTTATGAACTGAACTCTGATGACTGAACTTTAACTCAGCGATTCTGTTGCTCATTTTAGGGATAGCAGATACATATATACATGAGGATATAGAAATATCTGCATTTTAAGGAAAATACTTTGTTATGGGATGTTATAAAATGAACCGGACGCAAATTGGGGAATCGATGCGAATTGGTGCTCTTACCTAATAGCCATATTTTATGGGTATTAATTTCAAAATTTGCGTCCATATTCACTGAAATGCAGCAGTTCAAGTTTCGGCTCCATACCTATAATATTGCTGCTTTTCCACTTGTTCCTGGAATTCATCCAAATATTTCAGCTGTTGACTTGATGATGCTGTTTTCCTCCGTATGCCAAAACTTCCATAGTGCTAATTATGGAATTTACCTCCATCATGAGTTCATAGACTATCACTTACGCACTTATCACTAATTAAAGTAACTATTATTGTTATTTCAATACAAATTTCGATTGTTAAATACTAAGTATAACATTTTTGTAACTTTATTAATTTTATTTCTCTTAAGAACCTTTACTATGATCATTCAATCAATTTTTTCAATGAAGTATTTGACATGTCCCATTTCATTATTATTGTCCTCTTATTCATCTACAAATTCTTCGTGTTCATATCTCTTCTTTTTTACCTATAGATGAAATCATAGGATACCTATACTAAGTTCGTCATTCCGTTTGTAACACCTAGAAACAATGATGGTAGAGCTAAATGGATTGGACACCCACGCATAATATTACAATTTATTTTGAGTTTTGGATGTCCGTCTGTCTATCTGTCCGCACGATAATTCGAGAATTTGGCACACAGGCTTTTTTTAAAAAAAAAAAAAAGTGCATTTAATTTCGAAAATGGGACAAATCGGATAACTCCTTCAAGGCGCTGCCATACAAAAATATCGTTTGTCACTATATATTTGGACACTGCCTGAGAACGCGTTGATATAGAGAGCTGAAATTTTGTACATAGAAATTTTGTACATAGAAATTTTGTTCATAGAAATGCTTAATATAATTTCAAAAATGGGTTAAATCGGGAAGTTTCTTCTTGGTGTTACCATATAAAAATTTAGGGTTTTTACGTATACTTTGAAAAGGATCAACCCTAGATGTTTTTATCAGGGTTGTAAATGAGCGGACTCATTTATCATATCAACTCATCGCTCAACTCAGGATTTGAGTCCGTTCAACAGTTGAGCGGTGGTTCATCGCTCGAAATTTGAGCGGATTCACTGGTTGAGCGGACTCAATCGTGAGCGGACTCATTGCTTGAATGGACTTGAGCGAACTCAAGTCTTGAGCGAACTCAAGTCTTGAGCGAACTCAAGTCTTGAGCGAACTCAAGTCTTGAGCGAACTCAAGTCTTGAGCGGACTCACTGCCTGAGCGGACTCATCATTTGAGTTGAGCGGACTCAAATCATATTTTAAATAACATAAAGAGAATCTGATTTAATTAAAATTGAAACTGAAATTTCAATAAAATAACAAAAGCTTATAAAAATGTCATTCATTATATTATATTTTATTAATTTAGCTTTTACTAATTTTCTTAGCCAACATTTCTTCTTCCTTCTTCCTTCCTTATTTAAAATATGATTTGAGTCCGCTCAACTCAAATGATGAGTCCGCTCAGGCACTGAGTCCGCTCAAGTCCATTCAAGCAATGAGTCCGCTCAAGACTGAGTCCGCTCACGATTGAGTCCGCTCAGCCAGTGAGTCCGCTCAAATTTCGAGGGATGAACCACCGCTCAACTGATGAGCGGACTCAATGATTGAGCGGACTCAAATTCTGAGTTGAGCGATGAGTTGAGTCAAAATGTGAGTCCTTTACATCCCTGGTTTTTATAAGACGGAAAGTTCTTCAGAATGTAAAATCCTATTAAATTGGTTATAATCATTTCAACTATCTGACGAATCGTTCTACCATTATATGTGAAAAATCACTTCAGAGATCAAACTTGCATAGAGGAGGTGACCATACGAAATTGCATACGGGCGTTTATCTAGGGTATCCTAAGAATTGGTCTTAGACTTAGTCTTAGTTATTTAACTTGTTTTGGTAAATATGTTTTGTTCAGGGATGAATGAATTAATAAAAATCAAACTAATTTGACTTACTTAACTTGAATTCAAATCCAGGGAAGTCAACCGGATACATTACTCCCACGAAGCAAGGTACTCTACTCATGTACCTACATACATCCAGGAAAATTATCTAAAATAAAAAGAAAACATGAATTAATTAAATAAAGTAAACAATGAACTACTTATATATTAAGAAATATCAACAAATTTACGCAGAAAACCATAAGTTTTTCCAACTTCCCCATGTAAAATTTAAACATTAATACATACATGCAAACACAACAACAACACTGTGTGAAATTGAAATTATGTCATAAACTCATAATTAGGTAAATTTCAATGTCTCTCACTTGAAATTTACACCAATTATGGAAAAAGAATCACCTAACAAATTAATTATAACAAAAAACTTTTTCACCTTTGACTTTTGTCAAAAGGGAAAAAAATTTACTCAAAAATCGAGTTTTCAAAGGTTTTTTAAAATAATAACGCAACAAAACCGAAGTTTATGAGTTATTTGAAAAGCTTTTGTACAAAAAATCAACTTCCCGCAAGGTTTTACCTTGAAAAACAACAAATGAAAACCTCACCTGAAGACAGGTTAAGATGACAAATGTCGTAAACAAACGAATTTTCTTATAAACTAAACACACACAAACACTAATTAATGCACAAAACATAATTTGAATAACTTACCTTTATGCAATGAGCGCACTTTTCACTGGAAAACGAACGGAAAACTCGCACGCGCGAAAGCGTCAAAGCAAATTTATAAATACCACGGAACTGTCAGAATTCATGTATATTGCCAACATATGGCACATGAATTTTACGAGGAACCTGATGGTGGTATTAAAAATTTGCTAAAGTATCTCAACAAAAAGATATTTAATAATTTTTGATTCCTCATATGACTACTAAGAAGAAAAGATATAACGAGTAAAAGCCAGATAGCTAAAATTATATTCCACATCGAATTCTTTCAACATGGACGACAAGATTTTAATTGCGCCGTGTTATAGCACAATTTGGAACTTTAATTTTCATTCACTGAAATTAAATTATGATGGAGTTCTTTTGATGAGAAAAGATAAATATTAATATTCCTCATCGAATGAGATAAATTACACCAGATAAAAAATAACACATTCTGAGAAATTCGCATTATGGTTGCAGATTCCACAACAAAAGATGGCGGTTCAGACCCTATATAAGGCCGAACACTTGCATGGAACTCTCTTAAAATTTTCGAGTTCAAGCAGTTCATTTCGTGGTATATTTTGTTCAAATTCTTACTTGCATTTTTGTTTGAGTGTTTTTACTTTGTTCAAATCGTGCAAATCGGCTTACAATCTGCCTACGGTAAGTGTAAGCTCATATGCTATTTTTGGTGAAGGTGAAATTTGTAATTTAATTTAATTACATTATTGACAGGAACTATTCTCTACGCCTTAAGGTATTTGGTGATCCTACGGGAACCAAGGTACTTGCGTAACATGTATCCTTAACTTTTTTACAAATATTTAGCTATTAAATTTCCCTCCAATGTCAAAGAGCACTAGGGTATCATTATACCTCGTTCAATATATTGTCGTGGTCTGTCAATGTTTAAGGCTCAGACAATTATGTTTAAAAAACGCGCTGCTTTAAAATATTTCAAAATTTGATGGTCTCTGCTGGATATGTTCCTCCTAACTTATTGGATTTAAGGTCAATTCAGACCGAGATAATCATAGCGATAAACTCAGGGATGTAAAGGACTCACATTTTGACTCAACTCATCGCTCAACTCAAGCAGTGAGTCCACTCGATCACTTAGTCCGCTCAACAGTTGAGCGGTGTTTCATCGCTCGAAATTTGAGCGGACTCACTGGTTGAGCGGACTCAATCGTGAGCGGACTCAGTCTTGAGCGGACCCATTGCTTGAATGGACTTGAGCGGACTCAAGTCTTGAGCGGACTCACTGCCTGAGCGGACTCATCATTTGAGTTGAGCGGACTCAAATCATATTTTAAATAAGGAAGGAAGGAGGAAGAAGAAATGTTGGCTAAGAAAATTAGCAAAAGATAAATTAATAAAACATAATATAATGAATGACTTTTTTATAAGCTTTTCTTATTTTATTGAAATTTCAGTTTCAATTTCAATTAAATCAGATTCTCTTTATGTTATTTAAAATATGATTTGAGTCCGCTCAACTCAAATGATGAGTCCGCTCAGGCAGTGAGTCCGCTCAAGACTTTAGTCCGCTCAAGTCCATTCAAGCAATGAGTCCGCTCAAGACTGAGTCCGCTCAAATTTCGAGCGATGAACCACCGCTCAACTGTTGAGAGGACTCAATGATTGAGCGGACTCAAATCCTGAGTTGAGCGATGAGTTGATATGATAAATGAGTCCGCTCATTTACAACCCTGGATAAACTAGCGACACAATTCTTTTCATATCAACGCGATAGATTACAGCAGTTACTGACATGCATATGCCTTAACCAAATAAAGACATTTGGGAAAAATCTGAACTTGGGAATAGTTAGAGTTTTCCAATTGTATTGGGTAGTATCGATGGTGGACATGCTACGATTATGTATCAATTCAATGTGTACTGGCGCGACTTATACTGACTCGACTTATTATTTCAATTTGAAAATTTTGTCTCACTGACCATCGTTGATATCGAATATAAATTTTTATATATCGATGTTGAAAGATCATTGAATAAACAACTAATAAGGAAGCGGGGTATCATGCGAATACAGTGTACGTGTGTAAGCAATTCAATGATGGTCTATTTCACTTGGTTTCATTTGATTTTAACATTTTTCAGGGTCAATTTCAGAGTTCCGGGAGTTCAGTCAAATTTTTTTTTTAAATATAATTGTTTTAATAAATATTAAATATTTGAAATTCTGTTTTTTCGGAAGCGTGAAGTGTATATTTTGATTGAGTTCAGTGTTTTGTGAAATTAAAGCTGTTAAGCTATTAAATTTATAGTGGTGAATTGTGCGGTGCAATGTTGTAGAAACAATCTTTTTAAATATATATATATTTTATAATTATTGGTGATTTTTTTTATATATGTATATAACAGAAACAGACAAATATACGAAAGTTTAAGAGAAAGTTTGAGAAATGTCAGGAGGTTTTTTCTTTTCAATGGCAGCCCTATATAATTTTTATCTAAAGAAATGGGGCGCTAACAATTTCGTTATTTTACACAGTAATTTTGATTATAAAAAATGTCCCCCTTCAAAATATCACGATTTCACTACTGCCACGACCAAACTAATACAAAACCACCACACTTCGTGAGTGGCTTACGTTTTCACCCGATATGCAGCTTACTTATTAGTTCTTTATTCAATGTGAAAGATATGGAAAAAGTAATTACGCAGGTGTCTTAAATGTTTCGGCTATAGAGATGAATTTTGGATACGGTTTGTTCAAAGAATAACACCAAATATTTGCCTGAATCAAATACCAAAGAGCACCTTCTACCTCGATTATCGATTATGGATCTCCTTTAAAATTTTACTTGATCCGACCTATTGCAGCAAGGTATGCTCGACAAGAACCTCAAAAAAATAAGTACAATACTTAAACTTACACAGAGAATTATTGTCAATCCTACTGCAATACAGCCTGAAACAACTATGTTTAAGCCCCATATGCTCTTAATTTAGAATCCTCTTAATCAAAAGGGGGGGTTTGATAAATTTTGAAATTTAATGCAAGAAGACCAACGAAAGAAATTTTCTAAATTCAACAAAGTTTTTATATTTGCACTATAACTTTACTTCGTTTAACTTTTCCCACTTGTATTATAGGCTAGATTTAGCTTCTAGGAAAGGACACAAATATCCACTCTAGACGCGGTGTCCGCAGGGTCTCAGTGGTCAAGTCAACAATACTCTTAAGCTAGCCCGAATTGTATTTAACTCCTTGGAAATATCAAACTCCAATTTGCAGGCGCGGATCTAGCATTGAAATTAGGGGGGGGGGGCTAAAAATATTATTAATTAGCCGGCGCCTTACATAGTTTAGCCACCGCAGTACTGCAGTACTAGGAAGGTTTCCGCATTAAGCGGTGTGAACCAAGGTATATAGAAGACGAGTTATTCCCATTAAAATTTTGACACATTGCAGCTGATAGCTTGTGACGTAATTCTGTGACTAATGTATATACATTTTTATTGGAAAGACAGAGAGAAGAGAGAGAGTATTTTGCTCTCTGTATCGTACTTTCCTATACATTTTCGCGATAATTCGTCACTAATGGCGGAACGTAGTTCGTAATGGGAATTCTTTGTATTCTGTATAACTTGGTGTGGATGATGCGATCATTTTTTAGTATACTTTTTACTTTTTTACAAAAAATCATTTTTTATAGAATAGTAGTTTAGGGTATAGACTGCAGGAGTCATTCAAACCAAACTTTTCTCAGTGTTATACACTGGAATATATAATATGGACTGCTCGATATGCAATTCCATGTGGCACAATTTTTTCTGTCAAAAATAGTTCTTACGTTGTCGGTGCCAACATTAAAGAAACCATTGGCGGGAAGTTGAAAAGTGATTTTAATCAAACCTTTCAAATTTCTGCTGAGTATCTATGAATATATTGCCTTTGGTAAAACACTTTTTATCACTAATTAACCCAAATAATTAATTTAGAAACAAAACCCACTTATTTATTTGTTGTAAACAGTTCTCTTTCAGTTGGTACTTGGTGCTTAGGCCGTAAGAGAACGCTATATAGAAGTGAGGCCACTTTCTGCAGTGTATTTCTCTGGACGTAGTCAGTCCATATTATACAGGTCAGTGGTTTTACATACGAACGTTTCAAATATTTTAGAATGTTAGGACTCTGATGTGGTAATGAGGGAGTCTGCTTCGTGGCTTGGATTTTGGATCAACCAAAATTGGGGTCCCAAACTCTAATTCTGAGAAAATCATATACACTTACATACATCACATGCATACAATAATATCCATTGAAATAAACTTTTGTTATATACCTAAAATATATGAAATTTTCATATAAACCTAAAAAGGGCAAGACATAAAATTATATTCAATAAATTTTTCACATAAGCTAACGATGCTTAAAACATGATTAGCTTATCTACCAAATGAATAAAGAAAATTGCGTCAGCAATTTTCTTCACATTCCAAACAGTTTATAACAATTTTTCCCATAAAACGACAAACGACAACGAAACAAAGGTGTCATCTTTCAACCAAGTCGTTTTAATAGAAACAATTACTACGACAAATTTTGCCTTCGGCCTTCAGAAAAATTTGTCAGTGGAAATAATTAAATTAAAAAGAAATCAAAGGACAAATACGGTATGTATGTACATACGTACATACATATTACGTAAAATGCTTTCACGCATAATTGCATTGTATGCATATGCGCGCCGCTATTTCAAACGACAGGACTGAGTGACAGGTGGCTGATGTTCTTTAAAGTGTAAGATTACATTTTTTGATGCCACCGTCCGACGCTAATAATTTGGACAACATTGAACAATTCCAGATTTAACAGTAAAATTTTCTCAGGGTAAGAAAATATAATTAAGCATTTTCTATCCTGAACAACGGCTCTTGATCACGAAAAATGTGATCAAGAAGGGAGTTGGTTTTTGGTTCTTGTCGGGTTAATCACGAGCGCCGCGGAAGGAAAAAATAAATCTAAAGTAGCAGGAGTTGAATTTTGTTCTCGAAGGCGGATTTTAAGATTTTAAAGAAAGAGAAAAAAAGGAGAAGTAGGAAAATTTTGATTAAGGCGAGCTTAAGCACTCAGTAAGGACAAAAAAAAATCGGTAAGCTAAGTGTTAAAGTTAAGAAAAGTTTAAAATTGGAAAAATTATGAGCTTATAGTTTTTACTTAATAAAAATTTATGTAAACCAGCGACACAATTCCCATCACACCAACGCGATAGATCACAGCGATAGTTACATGCCTGAACCAAATAGAGACATTTGGGAAAAATCTGAACATGGGACAAATTAGAGTTTCCCAATTTGTATTGGCTAGTATCGATCGTGCACATGCTACGATTATCTGTCAATTTAATGTTTCATGTTTGTCTTACTGATCATCGTTGATATCTAAAATAAATTTTTATATATATCGACGTTGATAGATATGGAAAAGTAATGACGCAGATATTTTAAATGTTTCAGCTGTAGAGATGAAATTTGAATACGGCTTGATAGAAGAATACCACCAAATGTTTGCCTGATGAATTTCAATTTCATACCTCGATTGTCGATTAAGGATTCCCTTTAAAATTTTACTTGATGCGTCCTTTATCAGCAAGGTATGATCGACAAGAACTTGAGAAAGATCAGTGCAATACTTAAATTCACACAACCTTCAAAGTAGATAATTGAAAATGACTTGGAATTTTGGCGCAAAATAGATAATTTTTGACAATCCTACTGCAACACAGCCTGAAACAATTATTAACAAAGCCCCATATGCTGTTCATATCTTTTTTGTAAACCGCAAATGATAACTATAACACTCAACATTTAGAGCCGTCTTAATCAAAAATGTGTGGTTTAATAAATTTTGAAGTTAATGGAAGAGGACCAACGGAAGAAATTTTTCAAATCCAACAACGATTTTGTGCACTATAACCTACGTACATAAACCTAGCACCGCAACTTCGCCTGATTTAACTCGGAACTATCTCATAATTTGTCGCTAATCTGTCATTGATTTGTTGTGAAAAATATAAATTTGTCGTGTCCTTTTTCTAAAGGAAAGTTGACGTCAAGTTAGCACCGCAACTCACTAGAACTCGGCCAAACCTTATCAGATTGGAAAATTTCACATTTTATAATTTGTCGTGAAAAACATAAATTTTTCGTGTCCTTAGAAAAAAGGACACGAGATATTTATGTTTGTCACGACATATTAACGACAGAACATGAGTAATTTATGTTTTTAATAACAAATTAACGACAAATTATAAGATGTAAAATTTTTCAATCCGATAAGGTTTGTCCGAGTTTTAGTGAGTTGCGGTGCTAACTTGACGTAAACTTAGCACCACATCCAGTTTCCTTTAGGATAAAAGACACGATACAAATTTAGGGTTTTCACGACAAATTAACGACAAATTATGAGATAGTTCCGAGTCAAATCGGACGAATTTGCGTTGCTAACTTTACATATGTACGTCTATAACCTCACTTCGTTTAACACTTCCCACTTGTATTCTAGGCAAGATTCAGCCTCTAGGGAAACACAAAATAAATCAACTCTCGTCGCGATGTCCGCAGGGTCGCAGCGCCCAAGTCACCAATACACTTAAGCTAACCTAACCTGTATTCAACTCCTTGGCAATATCAACCCCAACTCTGTTCTTTTTTTTTTAAATTCAGATCATATAAAATTGGATATTCCTTGATATGATTTTATCTCATGTTTCAACACCAACTTGAATTTATATATCCTTTGATCTCACAGCTCGCGATAGATGACTAAAATTATGCATGCTACGATAGACATTTGAATCGCTGGGCAAACGCTGCAGAAACTCGTTGTATCGCTGTGATCTATAGCGTTGGTGTGAGCGTTCCCACTGAAAACTATGTGTAGCGATCTATCGCTGTCGCTTCAATATCGCTATCGCTACGTTGTCGCCATCGCTATCGCGGCGGTGTGAATCGGCCTTTAATCCCCAACAAATACCAGCATTTTTTGCTTAGCTCTGGCCGACTGTCAAATATTCCTAGAAAAGCATGTATACAAAATTTATTATTTACTGGATTTTAAAAGTTTTTCTGGGACATTAATATCACTTTAAAGCCGCATCAAGAATAATTCACTCCAACAAAATGCATATCACCAAAATTTTAATAAAATTCTCATACGTATACAAATTTCTTGACATGACATGCATTTAGCACCAGTGGAGCACAACCTTGGAAGTTCCAAAACTTAAACATGCTAAAGAAGCATTTAATATTAGGAAACAAAATTCGTATGGAACTGACAGGTAGGTATATGAAATAAAAGGGAATGTAAAAGACCACATAATAGCTTCACCGCAAAACATAAAAACAATTTCTGAAGTGCTGTGTAAAATTTGCTTTCACCTCATGCTGTGAAATTTCTTAATTCAGTGTGCTAAAACATCTTGCTCCTCCTAACTAACAACAGCAAAGGAAATTTTTCATTTCTATTCCCATTATAAAATAACTTTCCTGCTGTCGTCTTCACTTTCAGTTGCATAACGCGCCCAGCATATCAAAATAATGTTATTTTTCTCAATTTATATCCTCTAGCTCATACGTTTACAGACATACATACGTACGAGTATTTGCAAACCTAACATTTCTCTATTGCTCCATAAGATGATTTCTTTGTTTGGGAAGCATTGCCAACTAACTCCCCCGCCAGCCCCAAGTTCCACATCATACTTACTAAGGGAAAAAATACAAGTGTGCGATAACATACAATAAATTCATTCAATATTCCATGAAAAACCCAGAAATGTCTAACAAGAACGTGGAATTGTATCCGAAGAAATGGCTTCGTCGCACTAATGTTGTAAATATAACAACAAATTGCCTCGGGCTGTGTTCTTGTATAGATACGTAATAAGTATACAAATACAAACAGATGTCATACATATGTCTATATTCTGCTAAATTATTTTTTTCTCAAGGATACACCACATTTCAGGGATATGGAGCCAATTGTTCCAGAGCAAAGGTGATAGTGGACAACTATCGGCGACGAGACTACGCTACACACATATCTTATTCCATTCCAATTCTGATATCATCCTGATATCATTTGTCTGTTTCAGTTTCAGCTTCCTTTTTTTCTGTTCAGTAAGCTTTTCCTTTATACCATGGCTTTTAGTTTGATTCTGCTGAGTTTGCTTTCGCTTAATATTTCACCCATGGTAGTGTTGATATGAATCAGAATTGGATCGGATAGCCACAGAAATTGGAATAAATTAATTCGGGATGTATGCTGTCTTGTCGTTTCGTGGATAAGTGCAATTTATATGATTGTAACTATGACTATCAAATATACATATAGTAATGCACATATCTAACAGAATCACTTCAATTAGTCAAATTCAATAATTTCATTTAACAAAACTGATGTGTAGATTGTGACATTGTGTGTACATGAGGTAACAGAGATTGAGATTATGTCACAGTTTTACTTGAGTATGCTAAATGGTCGCTATGCCTACATATATTTTTCTTTCCATTTTTTTTCTTTTTTCTATACAGAAATTCTTTTGTCTCATCATCTTTTTTATCTCCCGAAGATCATCTCTCAAATTAGTAATAAAACAGTTTGACAGAAGTTTGATGATAAAAGAAGTAGAAAACGAACAATCTGAAAATGGCAGGTGACATATAAGATAAACCTGACTAAAATTGATATATTGTGTTTTGCAGAAATATACATAGATGGTTTGCAATAACCTATGTTATGAGATATTTTAAACTTTTAATAAAATTTTATAAAAGGTCTTTTAGGTATTCGTGCGCTTTTTTCCACGGAATGCTGCATTGAGAGGGTCAATTTTATCTGTTTATATCATTCGCAGATTTATTTAAACCAAAATCAAAAAGCTTAACACAAGAGCAAATAAGTTTAACCCAAGCACAAATAAGTTTAACCCAAGCACAAATAGGTTTAATCCAAACACAAATAAGTTTAATCCAAGCACAAATAAGTTTAATCTAAGCACAAATAAATTTAACCCATTTGCAAATAAGTTTAATCCAAGCACAAATAAGTTTAACCCAATAGTAAGTAAGTTTAACCCAAGCACAAATAAGTTTAAACCAAGCACAAATAAGTTTAACCCAAGTGCAAATAAATTTAAACCTAAATTCCCAATAAGACATTTTAATTCAATTGCAATTCAAGTCAACATTTAATTATTTCATGTTGTCATTAAAAACAATATTAGGCTTCAAACGTTGGCAAACATTTTAGAGCTAAATTTATCGAAGATAAAGCATTGCGAACCCAAAAATTATCAGAATAAATAACAATAAAACCTTATCGCTAAGAAATGAAGTGATGCATTTTTCAATTAGTTTGTGCAGATTCCATCATTCAACACAGTGCTCAGTTTGTTAGAAGCTTGCAGCAGTGTCGATTGCAGATTTTAACAAGGTTTCTATAAAATTTTCTTTAATTCATTAAAATGAGCAGTGACAAGGATTTCATCGCAGGCAGTTCTAATGAATGGCAACCTAAGCTGCCCAAGATGTGGAGTCGCCAAGCAAGAGTAGCGGAGTTAGAGGTAAGAAAGAGATGTTAATCGTAATCAATGGAAATTCAAGGAAAACTAAGAAGAGAGTTAAAATTACTCTAAGATTGAACGCAGCAGATTCGTTACGATTTATCATCCATGAATTTTGCTTTGAAATTCTTGCCTCCTTATTCTCCTATGCTCAACCCAATAGAACAATCATGCTCTAAAATGAAGGTGACCAGATTTAGGTAATGTAAGTGGAGAGTAGAACATTGCTGTAGTTATTGAAGATAGCGTGCAATCAGTTACACCGACTGACTACGCCAATTACGTAATGGATATGGTTTTACTCATGCCTAAGGCAATGGAAGGGCACCCTTTGCACTGACCGTTTGTTGAGAAATGTTATCTATCTCATCTTTTAAAATATGTCTTATATCAATGTCAATATTCGAAGAAGTTGTTTTTAATGACAAAATGAAGAATTTTAATGTTGATTTGAATTGAAATTGATATTCCCACCAAATTTCAGCATCACAGCTTGACCAATGTTATAGTTACGCCGTGTTGAGTACATCTGCCTATGTGCGGGTTTTCGATTTTTTACAATTTTAAAAATGTAATCAACTTTGCATCAACGAGTTTGCATTAAATTTTGTGTTAAAAACGGATTTAATGGTACGAAGACCTTGGAAATGCTATAAAATTGTTTCGGCAATGATATTCAATCAAAAACAAACGTTTATGTGTGGCACTAACGCTTCATAAGTGGGCGTGAGTCCAACGAGGATGACGAACGCAGCGGCAGGCCGTCAACATAAAAAACTGACGAAAACATCGATACGATCCAAGAAATGTTGGCAGAAAATCAATTAACAAATTAACCATCAGAGAACTGTCAGAGAACCTGAACATCGCTTATGGTTCCGTTCAAGAAATTTTGGTTAATGATTTGGGCTTCAGACGTGTCGCTGCAAGGCTGGTGCCAAAAGACCTGAATTTCATGCAAAAAAGGGACCGCGTTGAAATCGCGAAAGATATGATTTTCTAGTCTTAATTTGACCCAACTTTTATCAAACGCATTATTACTGGAGACGAGTCGTGGGTTTATCAGTATGACACAATCTACCCAGACATCAAGCAATTGAATAGCGAATGAGCCAAGACCGAAAAAGCCACGTCGTTTTCAGTCCAAAAAGAAGGTAATGCTTACGGTTTTCATGGATTACAATGGTGTTGTACATCATGAATTCTTGCCTGAAGGTCAGACAGTCAACAAGGAGTATTATCTAGGCATTATGAGACGTTTGAGGGAAGCCATCCGCAAAAAAAGAGTGCAACTCGTGGATTTTGCACCGTCGATTAATGCTATCATTATCCGTGATTTTTTGGCCAATAACAGAACGAATACCATCCAGCAGCCACCAAATTCACCTGATTTGGCTCCCTGCGACTTCTTCCTTTTCGTTCAACTCAAGAAACCGCTCCGGGGAACGCGTTGTAGCAGCCGAGAGGACATAATATAAAAATCGAAGACGCCTCTGATGGCCATACCGAAAAACGAATATAAAAAATGTGTCGAGGAGTACTTTGAAGGATACAAAATAAATTTTGATGAATTAACTTGTATTTTTAATTTTCTAAATAAATTACCGAAACTTTTTGATCAAGTGGTATACAGGAAACATGAAAAGTAAAATATGTTAAAAGCAGAAGGTTATAAAGGGTAACTTGATCGGTATAAAGCTACTACTAATTCTGTTAAGAAAAAAATTAAAACCTCATATGTGAGATGCTTTTTCTGTGAAGCAACCAATCTTTCACCCAGAAATGTTTTTTACTCTTCTCTGGTACTTTTGATAAAAGAATTATTACTACTAGAGCAGCAATTTCCTTTGTTTCTGACAAAACCATTTTAAAAATTCGACCGAATTGTATGATAAATCTAAACAAACTAATTACGATATGAACTGAAGACCGAACTATAGGTGTGTGCCAATCGTCAGTTTATCTAAAGTTTTCTGTCTGTCAAATCTCACACTTCAGACGGGATCTGATACTAGTGGTTGGAAGAAAACAGATTTCGACTCAAAGATTCCATCTACAGTCAGAAACTGCAGATAATCTGTAACCTGAGACAATAAGTCAAAGGGAGGCTCAATGGATTTAAACCAAGTAGAAAGTGAATTGAAGTAGACCTTAGCATAAAAGCAAATATTTTACACACATTTCTTTGATAATCAGTTATTTTAAAGAAAACAAGTACGAAAGCTAGAATTGGTCTAATTGTAAGACCAATAACTTATAATTTCCTATTCTATAATACCCGTATGTACCAATTTCATAGGAACTCACATTCTGAAGAGCTTTTCAGTACATTAAAACCGTCTAGGACTGATCATATATGTAAAAATCGTAAATTTTTATATGGCAACACCAAGAAGGGGTTGCCCGATTTCGTCCATTTTCTAAATATTATTTACTATTATCATAAAAACACCGTGTACCAAGCAGATTTTTATTTATATCTCTGGCAGTAAGCTCTATTTCACCATAGGGTTTTGTAACTGTTCACGTAGCTACACCTGATTTTGATGGTACACCGCGAATGATTCCCCGACTTTTGTTTTCGCGACATTAGCTGCACTCTGACTTTAAGGTCGTCCTTTAGAACTCTCCATTCAACCAGCAAGCCTGCTTTGACATTTTCCCACGTCGTCGTTGAATTATGTCTCAATAAGGACCAGTACCAGTCCGTAATGGGTCCTGATAATAAAACAAACATATTCCCGTCTAGAAGATCAAAATATCCTTCAAGATCGGAATAAATAAGTGCTTCGACTCGGAAAATCAATTCATCTACGGAGAGTTTTGAGTTGTCTCCGTTGTAATAAATGTTCCAACGTCTGGTTGGATTGCCTGATCGTCCATGCCACGAATTGTTTTGAGCTCGATTGCTTGAATGCGGAGGTACCAGAAGGGCAAATGCCGCTGTAGGTCTCGGCTGACCAGCTGAGAACGATAGCTGGCGCGAATTTCTATGGGGCTTTATGAAGTGTTTGGGTGGCGGCACACGCTCTCCATAAGGTAGTGGTGCTGGACATCCACTTGCTGAATAACTGCAGAGACTCCTTGACGAACATCTGAAATCTCCGCTCGCAGTCAGTTCTGTCAGTCTCTGAGATCTGCCATTAATGCGTCGCTAGCTCCTAAGCCTTGGATAGAAGGTATTCCTCCTTGAACTAGTCTGAGAACGTGATGCAGAACGAAAGCCAGGAAACAATGATTCGTGACCTAACTGTGGAAGTGTCGGTTGAGGCATATTAAGCTATAAGGGCTGTTGAGGATGATCTGTATTTCCATGCCGAGTGGGCTACCTCTTCGGAATCGCACCAGTATATGCAACGAAGTCCTGTTGGGTGAGAGAACAGCTCTAGTTCGGACAGTTTGCTTGTTCGCCTATCCACGTTTATAGGCATGCTTTGTGCAATACATGTCCAAAAATAGTAGCTACAGGCTTTCTCTTGGCCGACCAGTCTCCATCTTGACAGATGGTGCACTGCTTTGGCCTTTGGATAGGAACGATAGGAACTTCGTTAAGGGTGGTGTTCGCATGGTAGCCATGTCGAAAATTTACTAGACTCAACCGAAATAAATTAAGCACCTCAATATCTCAAGATTCTCAAAATCGGACAATTTGGATAGGTACAGAGATTTAACGTGCTATAGAAAAAACAAGGCTAGGATCAGGTCACCGAACTGTCAATGCAGAAATTCCAAAAAGAAAAAGAATTTTTCTCATCAACTAAAGGTTGATGTTTAAACTAAGAGTAGTGGGGCAACTTCAGAATTGCTAGTTAATGTTACTAACTGCAAATTCAGAATTTACGCGATGCACTTAACAACTTTTTGTCTAGTTAGTTTTGGACTATTTTATTAAACAACGAATTACAATTAGTTATTTTAATGTATTAAAATATGAATTTTACATACTTACTTTTATTGTTATTCAAAATTCATCATTGCGTTATTACAAATAAAACTTTGACTTTTATTTTTACTTGAAATTCATCAATCGTTTATTTCCAATAGAACTTTGACTTTTACTTGGTTACTATTTAGACTGCAAATTTACCGAAAGGGAGACGTACAACGTTTTCACTAGGTCGATGTGAAAAATTACGTTTCGTTGAATACATTTAGCGCATGTGTAGCGATAATTTATTGCATGGACGCTTGTCCGAAATCAAACACTTCTCAAGTTATCTTTTCAACTCTCTACGTCGACGTGTTCTCAGGCGGTGATAGTGAAAAACGAAATTTTTGTATGGCAACCCTGCGAAGGAGTTGCCCGATTCAGCCCATTTTCGAACTTAAATTTCC
Source organism: Dioctria linearis (assembly GCA_963930735.1). Taxonomy (NCBI): domain Eukaryota; kingdom Metazoa; phylum Arthropoda; class Insecta; order Diptera; family Asilidae; genus Dioctria; species Dioctria linearis. The sequence goes on from OZ005741.1 coordinate 235,807,484, forward strand.
TTTTGTATTAAAAGCCCGTGTGTAAATTTTCAGCCCTCTCAGTGAACATGTTCTGGAGTTATCTTGTCGACAGACAGACGAACTTTTAATAGTTTGCGTCGGTGTCCAAGCCATTTTGCTCTACCATTTCTGGGAAATATTTGTCTAACTTTCTTAGGCTAGGCGTACACGCTGCTAGCATGCGTCAGAGTTCGTAGATGAGAAAAGAGTTCTATTTTAGAATATTAAATATGTAAGCTGCACGAAAATTAAAATATGTATAAGATCAAATTTTTTACGTTGGAAAGTTTAGAATTTCCCTCAAGTTCCCAATACTGTTGTATGGCCGGTGATCGGTGGACTCGGGCTTTTACTTTAAGTAATCGGATATAAGTTTTTCCCCTTTTGTAATGTGCTTTCGTTAGCATATGCTGGGGCTGGCTGTGGTTTTAAAACAGCTATAGTTGTGGTGGATGTAGATCACGAAGTAAATCTAAACAATTACGTTCGGCAATCCAGATCTTGGCAACACTGCTCATAGATACCCACGAAACAGTTTTATTTTTTTGCTCAACTCTGACTTGCAGTGAGTAGAGTGAAGGCACTGTTGGGATATCGTGGGAATTCTCCAATATTGTGGGAATTTCTGGCCTGAAGAAATTAAAAAAAAGAGAAGTTAATTTTCCCCTTACAAAAGTATGGGAAACATCATACATCCGAAGTTCAGAAAATATTTCCTCATATTTGACATAAAAACTTAAATTTTCCGGTACAAGTATGTTAATTTGCGGGGGAGGGGGAGGGAGGTATACATCCATAGTTACGCACTGTCTACCATCATCATTTCTAGGTGTTACAAACGGAATGACAAACTTAATATACCCTATAGATGTTAGCTAGGGTATAAAAATTACTCCCAGTTGAACGGAATCTTAAAAACACAAACTGCTCACTCAAGAGCACGCAAAATTGACCCTGAAAGCTGTACAGGTGATTAAGCATATTAAAAAAGTGCTCTTATATGTATTATGGAATAATATCAATATCAGATAGATTCCACTCCCCTCTCCTATACCATTAATTTCTTTCGGCATGGCATGGCACTATAATATAAATTAGTGTGTGGGAATTTAACAAACAATTCTGCACAAAGTTACAGTGTACTTTGCCAATCACGCATCAATAGCGCTGCACAAAGAAATGCATGCTTTGAGCACCCTTTCCCTTCCACTTTGAACTTAAATTGAAGAGAATCAGGAAATACCATTAAAAAAATTACAAACAAAAATCTGCGCCAGGTAGGTACACATCATGCCGCCAAGAGTACGTTTTGATTTTAAATTAAATTGCTTCTTATGAAAAGGTTTGAGTTGATTCGTGTATGCACCCTGTGGGTTGGGTACGATGCGACTTGTGTTTTAGTTTAAGTATGTTGGCGATAATGGCACATATTAATGCAATTTTCATTAGAAGCATTGAAACGTAAATCGTTTGAATTTTAGGAGTAATTTTTTATTTTTGATTATTGCTTATACAACCTATTATTTTTGTTGTACCTGATTACAACAAGTAGTACAGCAAGCGCACATTCTACACATATGATAGGGTCGGCTCTGTAGCTGTGAGTTTATGCTCGAAAACCTGTGGAACATATTCTCTTTAACTGAAATCGTGTAATAATTATTTTAAGACATTTTTATAAATTAGACCACCCTTGCAAGATGAGAAGCACGGCTAAAATTTACTGAAGGAAAATTTACTAGTGTAAACGATAGTTTGGGTATTAGTACAATTTGTACAATACAATACCTATCAGTCATACTTTACCTTACGACTGTTTTGTGGGAAAGTACAGCAAATATTAACAGCAGAAATTCTTTAAATTCAATTCATTTATTATAAATATGATTTAGATAACAATCTTCATGACATATATACATCATACCATAAAGTAATAAAGGCTAAAGAGATGACAAAATTAAGTTTGCTTTGCGAACCAATATTTGAACGCTCAATCTGAAAGTTGGGATGCAATCGTAAAAGCTTCTCTTGCAGAACTCGCATCTTCTGTAATGAATTTACAGCCCACTGTACCATCAGGCGCCACATCAAGTCAAGGCATGTGAATGGAGTAAATACACAACTACCAAATTTTACCATGGTAGATTAAAACGCATATGAATGTGTTACTTTTGGAAGCTCTTTTGATACAAAATATTATTGATTCACGCGGAAGAAAAAAATTGATGATATACAACTGATATGGAGGTATTAGCTGGATTTTTTTACACTGGAAATTTATATTAATTTCCTTCTAAAAAACGTCTATAGGTACCCATGATTTTTTTTATGGAGGCAAATTATCAAATTGCATTTAAATTTTCACAAAATGCCAAAATAGATCTAAAATATTAGGTTCTAATTCTAAAGTTTTAATTCTTCAAAAGCTGGCAATTTGGTGATTTTTTATCCGTTCATAAATCCGTCTATCTCCTTTTATATGGATCAGGAAAAAAGACCGCAGCATTGTAATCGTAATAGTATTGGTAATTATATACAAGCAAATTTCTTAGATGCCCAGTGTGCCAAATTCGGAACTTCGGAATGGTAAGAACAAAATCGGAAAGTGTGCGAAAGAGCCAGAGCGAAAAATAAATCCCCAGTCTTCAGGGCTATTTCAAGTTTCGGAATGGTATTCGGATAACTATTAAAATTCAGAAAGAGTATTCAAAGAATTGTGAATTCGGATTTTTTCTGATTTCTTTCTAAATTTTGAAGGGATTTCCAAAACATTTCTTAAGCTTGAGTTGCATTGTCATTTTGTGTTCAGAGTTAGTTGAAAGTACTTAAATTTATAAGAGCGTCCGGTTGGGATCTATGAGCGATTGCTCATGGGTCTGGAGGGTGAACAATGGGCCTTGATTTGGCCTACGTTCGGGGGACCCCTTGGGATCCTAAACCTCTTTTCCAATCAATCAATCAATAGTCGAAAGTGGATGACGATTTTCTAAAAAGTTGAAAAAGTGAGTAATATATTGTTGAATTGTTATCAATAAATATTTCAGTGCTTTTATTAAATGCGTGAATACGTTTGTGGTACAGATCATGTCAAGACGGCTGAAATATTGGCGACTTGTTCAAGATCTATATGCCATCTAAACGCTGTCGTACTACACTAGTCCCAAATAAACGCAATGCTTCGAGCCCAATATCTTTCTGTCCTGCTCGCTATTCAAAAGTTGGGGCGAGAAGTATTCTATTTGAAGGAGGAAATGAAGGTTTTGAGCAAAGCGCAAAAGACATTTTCAACTTATATGATATGCTTCCTTCGTTGCCAACAATTTCAAAAGAAGATTTCTAAATCTCGAAAATAAGTGGAATAGAAGTAGAAGCTGCCGAAGCATTGGTGCGCATGGAATTTTACTTAACAATGAAAAATGATTTATTATTATAATTTTCCAGAGAGCATTTTTTTCAACTCTTGGAGAGTCGGCTCTGACCACTATCATGAAGAGATCGGCAAGATCTTGATGACGGATGTTGCTAAGCATTTCACACGGATGGATCTGGAGCAAAATATTAAAATATCAAAATTTTTGATTGTCTCCGTTTTCAAATGTATTTGAAAATAACAATTAAATTTATTTTTCCCGCGGACGGGAATCGAACCTACACTTGTTAGAATCGGTCAATGATGGAGAAATAAGAATTTTTAAGAACTTTTTATTTTTAATGATTCTAAATCAAATTTATAAATCCAAGAAGAAAAAACAACCGCCTCGTCCGGGATTTGAAACCGGGACCTTCCGGTTTCAAATCCCGGAAGAGGCGGTTGTTTTTTTTTTTTTTTTTTTTCTTCTTATATTTATAAATTTGATTTAGAATCATTAAAAATAAAAAGTTCTTAAAAATTCTTATTTCTCCATCATTGACCGATTCTAACAAGTGTAGGTTCGATTCCCGTCCGCGGGAAAAATAAATAAAATTGAATTTACAATTTATTTGTGCGCTTTCATCGTTACTGGTTAATGCCAGCTGAAAGCAAAACGTGGCTTAGTAGGCTAGTTACAAATTTGATAAGTGCAAGAAGGAAAATCATCTGTCTTGTTAGCTCAGTGGTGTTATGAGTTCGCACTCATAACGCCTAACCAACCTGAGTACATTGCATACCCGTGCAAATATGTACTCCCGATAACAAAATATTTCATTTCATTTCCCGTCATACAAAGTGTACAATTTGTATACTTTGTTTGCTCACATGCAAAAATGCTGAAGTGGGGCCTTTTGCCCACCAACGATAAGAAATACTATATTTCTTAGTAGAGGATATTTCCTCCCGACATTTCTCAACATCAAAAAAACAACGCGCGATTATTTTTCTCCACACATTTTTATCGCGAAATCGCTCGATCAGCAAAAAAGCGTGGAAAACAACGTTGGCAGCGAAAAGCATGTAGGGGCGGCTGAAAAAGATCATCGAGGCAGTCTATCAAGAACCGGCGGGCGACTTTATTCTAGAAAAAAGCTTTCGGGTTAGTTCCGCGCAAATCTTAACCATTTAGATTAACAAAGTATATTATCAGTAAAAGTCCTGTATTAATCGAGTAAATCTCGATCACTTCTATTAAAGAATAAATTGACACATTATCAATAAAAGTTCTACGTTAATTGTGTGATCTTAATCATTCCTATTAAGGAATAAATTCAAAGTATATTATCAGTAAAAGTTCTGTATTAATCGAGTAAATCTCGATCACTTCTATTAAAGAATAAATTGACACATTATCAATAAAAGTTCTACGTTAATTGTGTGATCTTAATCATTCCTATTAAGGAATAAATTCAAAGTATATTATCAGTAAAAGTTCTGTATTAATCGAGTAAATCTCGATCACTTCTATTAAAGAATAAATTGACACATTATCAATAAAAGTTCTACGTTAATTGTGTGATCTTAATCATTCCTATTAAGGAATACATTCAAATTCTACGTTAATTGTGTGATCTTAATCATTCCTATTAAGGAATAAATTCAAAGAATAAATTCAAAGTATATCACCAATAAAAGTTCTATATTAATTGTGAATAAACTCAAAGTATATTATCAATAAAAGTTCTATGTTAACTGTGTAATCTTAATCATTCCTATTAAGGAATAAATTCAAAGTATATTATCAGTAAAAGTTTTGTATTAGTTGAGTAAATCTTGTTAACTTCTATTAAAGAATAGATTGAAACATTATCAATAAAAGTTCTATATTAATTGTGAATAAACTCAAAGTATATTATCAATAAAAGTTCTATGTTAACTGTGTAATCTTAATCATTCCTATTAAGGAATAAATTCAAAGAATAAATTCAAAGTATATCACCAATAAAAGTTCTATATTAATTGTGAATAAACTCAAAGTATATTATCAATAAAAGTTCTATGTTAACTGTGTAATCTTAATCATTCCTATTAAGGAATAAATTCAAAGTATATTATCAGTAAAAGTTTTGTATTAGTTGAGTAAATCTTGTTAACTTCTATTAAAGAATAGATTGAAACATTATCAATAAAAGTTCTATATTAATTGTGAATAAACTCAAAGTATATTATCAATAAAAGTTCTATGTTAACTGTGTAATCTTAATCATTCCTATTAAGGAATAAATTCAAAGTATATTATCAATAAAAGTTCTATATTAATTGTGCTAATCTTATTCATTCCTATCGAAGAATAAATTGAAAGACTACCAATAAAAGTTCTAAATTAATTGTGCAAAATCCTAATAACTTCTATTAAAGAATAAATTAGAAGATTATCAATAAAGCTGTGCATAGCCGATTACTAAGGCTTGATATCGACGGGGCTGGTGCAACTTCCTGGCGAAGTCAGAAGCACTCCCAGTCCTTTGTGGGTGACAAAACCGAGTTACACCACATAAAAATCTGGTGGCAGCGGTGTGGGATATTTAAATCCTACCAATAGTTTATGAAAGACCTGGAAGGAAAGGACCTCCAGGCAAGGCACAATATTGGACCATTGGACGGACGCAGGTTCAAGCTGTAATGGAGCAGAACTCGATGGATGGAACCGGTAATCAGCGGCTGGTAAACTCCAAGTAAGTCGGATGTACTTATACTCTGTAAAAGATTTAGTTCCAAATAGATATATATAAAGTGCTTTTTTTTATACATATGTTGTATATATTACTGTGAAAGTGAGAATTTCCCTCGGCATATTTATGAAACTCTATTAATGGAAACGGAAAACCACTAATTATTTTATTTTATCGAAGGCAGGATGTACATTTTATATCCAATTTTCTTTTTAACTTTTTTTGTCGGTTACATCCATTGCCTACTCACTAACGACTGATAAAATATTTTTGGGCATTTCAATTCAACTCAATTCAATTCAATTTATTTCATGATAATACTCTCATAATGGTGGAATCGTGAGTGGACCATTCTAGAGCTAAACCTAATCTAACTACAAAGGAAACTGAACAACTTAAAGCGTTTTTTTTCCTGCGGCCCTTATGCATCTCCACGCCATAACAGTTTTGAGTTGGTGGATTACTGCAAAGTGTATGATGGGCGATAGTTGCTAATTTGGTGATGACTGATTGTTTTATTGAAGCGTTCCATTCTAATCGGCTTACAACTGCTGAATACATGATCTCTGTTCGTTTGCTTTCTTGGTTGATTCGAGATGTTAGTATGTTATTGTTTTAATTTTATGCAACATGGGCGTTTAAGTGACTTATGACCTCTAACATCTGCGCCTAATTACCTGCGTTCTTTTTGTTTTTTCTTTTTGCTTGTACGGAATACCAACACGAATTTACCTAGCTAGGAACGAATTTTTAAACTGTCTGTATCCTTCTACACAGTTGTATGACTAGCGTAGATAATAAGGAATAGAAACGAGGTCTGTACTGGGACGAGGTACCTACCTTAGAATAGCATCCTACTTTACTACATGTATACTACTAATTAATCCTCACCAGTGATACATCGTTTTCAAATTCAAAATATTTACCCTACGCAGTGGTCGTACTGTCCAAAAGGGACTCAGGATGCCAGATAACCCGCCTACTCCTCCTCCCCCTCCTCCCCCTCTTGGAGGAAGTGGTTCTGTCTCGACACCTAATAGTGTGCATTTATCATTCTCCGACGCGAAACTTATTATCCCCGAATTCGACGGAAATCCTCGCGACCTCCAACGTTTCCTCTCTTGTTGTGACCTATTCCAAGTAGATTCACGAAACGAAGGGGAAAAGGCCGTCTTTTTAAGTATAATAAAGACAAAACTCACTGGACGCGCTTATGATGCCATCCAGTACGGGACCCATCACCGTTGGTGCGAGTTAAAGAGGGAGCTTCAAGACCAATTTCTTGAAGTCTTATCTCGTACCACTCTGCAAAACGAGCTAATGAAAACTCGCCAACAATATAAGGAAGACGTAAAAGAGTACGCCCAGAGAGTTAACAAACAGCTTGCCCTCTTAAATAGCGCCACAGCTACTTCAGTCACTGATGTTACTCTCCAGAACCTACTTCTTGGTGAGAACAAAAAACTCGCCTTACAAGCTTTCGAGGACGGAATACGTAACGATCAGCTCCGTATCCTCACCAAAGCAGCTCAAAAGACCGGGTTGCGTGAAGCAATAAACTATGCGACGGAACAAGCATCCCGCATTGAAAAGAACTCTCCCTCCACACTCAATACAAATTTTGTCCACAACCATAAGTCCCCAGTAATAAAGACTGAAGGACAACACGTTCATCTTCCCCATCTTCGACCAAGCGCTAATCTCTACTGTACCCACTGTAGGCGTAGCGGACATACCCTCGAACAATGTTTCGTCAATAAAGGGACACGGCCACCCTTTCCTAACAATGTCAAGAAGGAAGACTATAGGACCCATTGTGCATATTGTAAGAGGCCGGGTCACCACATCGAGGAATGTAGATCCCGCGAGTATAACAACGCGAGGAAAGCCGATCAATCGCCCAGAAGGCAAGACCAATTACATACAGTCAGTAGAGTACCAGCTCCACGAGAACAGACTAATCGGCGCAATACGCTAGTTCATTTTTCGGATGAGCTGAAAGGGGCCTCTACTAGTGTACAATCTCATCGCCCGGAAAACTCATCTTGGCGGCTGAAGAAACTCGGCACACCAGCACGCCTAAATCAAATAAGTACTCAAGCCGAGATACACGAAAATCAATCGCAGACGCTAAATTAAATATAAGTCAAAACGCCCTCACCCTTACAATACCGTTTTCCTTATCTAAAAATGGGCTCAGTACGTTTCTGATAGATACGGGAGCCGAAATAAGCCTCTACAAAGCCAGCCTAGCTAAAGGTGACTGTTTAATATATCCTTCACAAAAAACTAATGTCACAACTATTTCAAGTGACAAAATGTCTACCTTGGGACTAGCCTTTGGCGTCCTCGATTTTGGCGTCTTAATTGAACACCCATTTCATGTAATTGATGGTAATGTAAACCTAAAATATGACGGAATTCTTGGACATGACTTTCTGCGCGAACACGCGTGTGGCATTGACTATGAAAAGGGAATAATCAGATGCAAAGAAGACAATTTTGGGGGGAATCTTCTGTCAGAACCGGTTGGGGTCTCGTCAGATGAGGACTTAACGACCTGTATAGGTGCCTGCACTCCTCATTCGGATCACCCTGGACTGATAGAGGGTTCCGGCTGTAGTGATAAAATGTACACAATTCCAAGAGTAGGTAAACCCAGTCTGAAAGCGACAGACGTTCCGCAAGATGGGGACTTAACGACCTGTATAGGTGCCTGCACTCCTCATTCGAAACACTCTGGACCAACAAAAGATTTTACTAACAAAGATGAAGTAGATAATCTTAACCCTAATGCCAAAAACAGAGAATCTAAACCTGGTGTAACTAGCAAGACAAGTGTTGTCACGGAAGAATTAGAGCTGGATTTTGTAAAACTGCCTCCTAGATCAAGAACCATTGTACGAGTACCTACAGTGCAAACAAAAGACTTTTTGGTAACCAGACACGAACCTATACCTGGTGTGTACTTAGGTAACTCTATTTCTAGCCCCCGATATGGCAAGGCTAATCTAATACTACTAAACGTAAGAGACGAAGACGTTTCCGTAAACCTAAACACTCTAAAACTGGAAGCCGAACCTTTAGATGACTATTCTATAGTCCAAAGTCTTTATATGGAAAACAAAGTCGAGAAACGTCTTAACCAGTTAAAGAAGAGACTCAACCTAGAGCACTGTAACTCGGAAGAGGCAGACAGCATATTGCAAATCTGTCGAGATTATAACGATATATTTCACTTGGAGGGTGACTTTCTTACAGTAACTAATTCAGTCCGTCATAAGATTCAAACTTTTCCCGATAAAGCCCCTGTAAACGTCAAACCCTACCGACTACCGGAGTCTCAACGGACGGAAATCGGCAACCAGGTAACCCAAATGGTGGAACGGGAGATCATAAGCCCAAGCTCAAGCCCGTGGAATTCCCCCTTGCTGCTTGTTCCCAAGAAACCCGATTCAGCAGGAAACAAGCGCTGGCGAGTGGTTGTAGACTTCCGGCGGCTAAATGACATAACTGTCGGTGATTCCTTTCCCTTGCCCAACATTACAGATATACTAGACCAACTGGGTAGGTCTCAATATTTTTCCTCTCTGGACTTAGCGAACGGGTTCCATCAAATCCAGATGGACGAAGTCGACAAAGAGAAGACTGCCTTCAGTACTTCGTACGGACACTTTCACTTCAATAGGATGCCTTTTGGACTGAAGAATGCCCCCTCTACATTTCAGAGGTTAATGAACAACGTCCTATCGGGACTACAAGGCATAGAATGTTTCGTGTATATGGACGACATTGTGGTTCATGGGTGCAGTCTTAGGGACCATAATGCCAAGCTCGTTAAAGTTTTTGACCGTTTGAGACACCATCGACTGAAGTTGCAACCTGACAAATGCAATTTTCTCGGAAGGCAAATCACTTATTTAGGACATGTGATAGACGAAAAGGGCATTCATCCCGACCCAGAAAAGATTAAAGTCGTAAGGACCTACCCCACCCCAAAACGGGTCAAGGATATCAAATCATTCCTAGGATTCGTGGGATATTATCGTAGATTCATTGACAACTTCGCGAAAGTCGCAAAACCCCTTACTTACCTCACTAAAAAGGATGTGCCCTTTACATGGGACGCCTTTTGCGATGAAGCCTTTAGAACATTGAAATCTAAACTTATCACTGCTCCTATCCTGAAATATCCTTGCTTCGATGAACCATTTTTGGTCACTACCGATGCTAGTAACTTCGCTATTGGCGCTGTACTTTCGCAAGGCGAAGTAGGCAAGGATAGACCTGTCTCCTACGTTAGTCGAACCCTTAATTCGACTGAAATAAAATATTCTACTATTGAGAAGGAGCTCCTCGCTATTGTGTTCGCTGTTGAACAATTCCGACCCTACTTATATGGTCGACGTTTTACCATTATAACTGATCATCAGCCACTTACCTGGCTCATGAATCTAAAAAACCCTACTTCAAGACTGATGAGATGGCGTATTCGATTAGAAGAATACGACTATTGTATAATTTATAAGTCGGGAAGACTGAACTCCAATGCGGACGCTCTAAGTCGCATACCTCCTGTCGATAGTACTGTTAACGCAGTAACACGACAACATGCCCGTCAGGGTGAAACTCGCACTGAGTTACCCAACTCTGACACCATCGCTACCTTTATTCCCTCTACAACCGACATTTATGAGGCCTACGCCGAATACATGAAGAAAGGCACAGCCGATTACTCGCTCGTCCACGAGAAGAAAGGTTCTTTAATAAGGTTCAAAACCCCCATTCCAAAATTTTTTATACTAACCCCATACGACGACAAAACGAAGAAAAGCCTCGAGTTGTATACCGGTCTAGAACTAAACACCATTCCTGCAAGACTAAAAATATGTGAAACTGGAAAAAACAAAATTCTAATAGTCAAGCTCCCCTTTCCATTGTCGGGTCCCTCCGAAAAGAGGACCGCTCTTACTGTCCTAATGGAATACCTTGAGTACGCTAAATCATCTGAACTCGCAATGGTGCTGCTCTCCTTTAGTGCCATAGACCACGCCAGCTTATTGGAACTAAAATCTATGTGTGCATTTGTCTTTTCAACATCAAAACTCCCTGTCAATATTTTCCTCAACGAAGTGATCGAGTTGAGTGACAAGGAAGATACCCAGCAGATAATACGCGATTATCACACCTCTCCCCTAGGAGGGCATACTGGTATGCACAGAACCTTAAAACGAATAAAGATGGCCTATCATTGGCAGAATATGAATAAGGACATCATAAGCTTCATAAAGAAATGTCCCTCCTGTCAGGCCAATAAAGTAAATCGGAACAAAAAGATCCCAATGAAGATAACCTCTACGAGTAGGAGACCTTTTGAAAAGGTATTTCTCGACATCGTGGGCCCACTACCCACCAGTTACAATGGTAATAGGTTCATTTTAACTTTCCAGGACGATCTTAGCAAATTCTCGGAAGGTATTCCCCTGCCAGATGCCGAAGCGGATACCGTCGCTAGGGAGCTCACTACTAAAATCATATGCCGCCACGGAATTCCCCATTGTATCCTAACTGACCAGGGTACTAATTTCCTTAGCCGACTGTTTACGGAAGTCTGCAAACTGCTTAAAATTCATAAGTTACAATCTACCCCATACCATCCCCAGACTAACGGCGCGTTGGAGCGTAGTCATAGGACACTGGCTGAATACCTCCGCCATTATGTTAATAAAGACCCTCTCTCTTGGGATACCTGGATGCCGTATGCTGTCTTTGTCTACAACTCAACCCCTCATTCTAGTACTGGCTTCACACCGCACGAGCTTGTTTATGGATTCCCGGTGAGAATCCCTACTTCTCTAAAGCTCGAACCGGAAACCTGCTACAATTACGATAACTATTCTAATGAGCTAAAGGCTCGTCTTCAGCATGGATTTGAAATGGCGCGTCGGACCATTCTGAAATCTAAACAAAAATCGAAGGGTTATTACGACAAAAGTTCAGTGGAGCGTTCTTTTAATCTCGGAGATAAGGTTTTTCTTAGGAGTCATGCAAAAAGGTCCAAACTCTCGCCGCTCTGGCTCGGACCGTACGACGTTGTAGAATTGAATTCTCCCGAGAATACCACCATTAAGATAGGAAGTAAAATTAAGATTGTACATAATAATGATTTGAAATTGTACGTCGAGTAAGTCAAGCTCTCTCCCTTTTCAGGATGTCAAACAAGGGCAAACTCCTATTATCTATACAACTACTAAATCTATGGAGCACCGCGACTGGGCTAAACGTCACTTATTTGGAAGGTAACTCAGGGATTTACTTCGAGGAAACAGGTAATGTGGGCCTTTTTAGCCAAGAGTGGCATATCATCGTTTACTTTGACCTGAGAGGTCTGAATTATGAGTTCAACCTAATAGAGGGTAACGTACGCGTAATCAAAAGTCTTTGTCAACGGTTAACCTCTTACGCAGACAACCCCCTCCTCTGCCAAGCTTCTTTAAAACAGATTTTGAATATCTTCGATAACATTAAGGATAAGGAAAGCTTGTTGTCTCCCCTTAGTGTTCGACAAAGACGCAGCCCCTTTAACGCAGTGGGTTCCCTGAGTAAAATGCTCTTCGGAACTCTAGACGAGGATGACGCCATTAAGTACGATCACCTGATTGACAGTGTGAAAACTGATCAAAGGCGCCTCCTCGGCCTGTTGAGGAACCATACGTCGATAATAGACACGACGGTTAATATTTTCAACAGGAGTCAGCACGAAATTAGGGCGCATTTTTTGTCTTTGGATGGGAGGATTAAGAATCTGGAAGTACTAATGAACACAACGCTCGTCTCGGAATCTCAGTTCAACATGACGCTCCAAATAGAGTCAATTATTAATGCCGTAACACTCTCGTTAATGAGATACGAGTCTACCATAAATTCTATCCTCGATTTGATGATAGACGTGAAACATGGCAAGCCGCACCCCGCTATACTGACTCCTAACCAATTAAGAAACGCTCTATTAGTAATACAACAGAAGCTCCCCGATAACCTGAGGCTCCCAATCTCCCCCGGCCTACAGGACCTGTTCGGCATATACGCGTTGAGCCAGACAAGCACAGCTAGAAGTGAAAATAAAATAATTTTCGAATTCAAAATACCCTTACCCTATCGTATGGCATACCAACTATATAAAGTAACCCCAATGCCAACCACCTATGAAAACGAATTCGTCTACATCCAGCCATCCGTCCACTATCTAGTAGTTGATTATAATCGAGAACACTACTATACCCTCAATAACTTCGACTTTCAGAATTGCCTCACCCGAGATGCTTTTCATTACCTTTGCCGACTAATGCACCCAATATTTAGCGTGCATCCGGAAAACAACATCTGTGAAATTGAGCTTCTAAAGCACGTCACTAAATTGCCCGACTCTTGCCACATACGGAAGGCCACCCCAGGTAACTTTTGGATCCAGCTTTCACAAGCGAACAAATGGCTTTTTGTTCTAACCAAGAACACTACACTAGACGAAGTCTGTGTTAACAAAATTTCCCCCCAAACCCTACTGGGTACTGGAATACTGGAACTGTCGGACAAGTGTTACCTGCGAGGCGATACACTAACTATCCAACCCCATTCGTCTAAAAACACGGAAATACACAATTACTACGTCCCCATCTTGAACCTATCTACATCTTTGAGATTTCCTAACATTATTAAACTCCCAATTGCTAACACCACCAGAACGCACCTCTTGAAATTTTCCTCCGACAACGAACTGCAACGGTTAAGTTCCTCTATAAAGGAAATAAGGCAAATCGAAGATCAGGGTCTGAATGCTCACGACATCCACCACTATTCTATTTCATACACCACTATTATCGTCGTTGTTTTGATTTTCGTTTTTGCGTACTTCTATTTCATGAAACAGAGAGGGAAATTCTCTGAATCCAGCAACGCAACTAGTGTAACAGCACAAGAATTAAGTATAAATGTAACCTCTAAAGAGGATGGGCCCAGCCCACTATGTAAAGGAATTATGTAAACCCCCTTTTTATCCACTGGTCGACAACTAAAAAAATTATAAGAACGTCTCAAGTGGGAGAGTTACCAGTTGAACGCCTTGTTTGTCACAGGAGCATATAATAAGGAATAATTAAACATAATACAATTTAATAAGTATGTAAGTAATAAGTAAGTTTTGTAAATAATAAATGGGTGATATATTTTGGAAATTTCAATCTCATCAGTTATTGCTAAACCGATGGAAATTAGACTATAAGAAATTAAGCGAAAGAGAACGAAAAAATCTACATAAAAAAAATCGGACTACTATATATATAGAAATTTATCCTTTTTCTCTTTCTCTCTTTTCTCCTCATCTTGATTTGTGTGGCAAGTGCTCATCGAAAATCCCTACTCCTGATCAGACGTAGGAATTTTCTTTTTCTATGGGGGATGGTGTTATGAGTTCGCACTCATAACGCCTAACCAACCTGAGTACATTGCATACCCGTGCAAATATGTACTCCCGATAACAAAATATTTCATTTCATTTCCCGTCATACAAAGTGTACAATTTGTATACTTTGTTTGCTCACATGCAAAAATGCTGAAGTGGGGCCTTTTGCCCACCAACGATAAGAAATACTATATTTCTTAGTAGAGGATATTTCCTCCCGACATTTCTCAACATCAAAAAAACAACGCGCGATTATTTTTCTCCACACATTTTTATCGCGAAATCGCTCGATCAGCAAAAAAGCGTGGAAAACAACGTTGGCAGCGAAAAGCATGTAGGGGCGGCTGAAAAAGATCATCGAGGCAGTCTATCAAGAACCGGCGGGCGACTTTATTCTAGAAAAAAGCTTTCGGGTTAGTTCCGCGCAAATCTTAACCATTTAGATTAACAAAGTATATTATCAGTAAAAGTCCTGTATTAATCGAGTAAATCTCGATCACTTCTATTAAAGAATAAATTGACACATTATCAATAAAAGTTCTACGTTAATTGTGTGATCTTAATCATTCCTATTAAGGAATACATTCAAATTCTACGTTAATTGTGTGATCTTAATCATTCCTATTAAGGAATAAATTCAAAGAATAAATTCAAAGTATATCACCAATAAAAGTTCTATATTAATTGTGAATAAACTCAAAGTATATTATCAATAAAAGTTCTATGTTAACTGTGTAATCTTAATCATTCCTATTAAGGAATAAATTCAAAGTATATTATCAGTAAAAGTTTTGTATTAGTTGAGTAAATCTTGTTAACTTCTATTAAAGAATAGATTGAAACATTATCAATAAAAGTTCTATATTAATTGTGAATAAACTCAAAGTATATTATCAATAAAAGTTCTATGTTAACTGTGTAATCTTAATCATTCCTATTAAGGAATAAATTCAAAGAATAAATTCAAAGTATATCACCAATAAAAGTTCTATATTAATTGTGAATAAACTCAAAGTATATTATCAATAAAAGTTCTATGTTAACTGTGTAATCTTAATCATTCCTATTAAGGAATAAATTCAAAGTATATTATCAGTAAAAGTTTTGTATTAGTTGAGTAAATCTTGTTAACTTCTATTAAAGAATAGATTGAAACATTATCAATAAAAGTTCTATATTAATTGTGAATAAACTCAAAGTATATTATCAATAAAAGTTCTATGTTAACTGTGTAATCTTAATCATTCCTATTAAGGAATAAATTCAAAGTATATTATCAATAAAAGTTCTATATTAATTGTGCTAATCTTATTCATTCCTATCGAAGAATAAATTGAAAGACTACCAATAAAAGTTCTAAATTAATTGTGCAAAATCCTAATAACTTCTATTAAAGAATAAATTAGAAGATTATCAATAAAGCTGTGCATAGCCGATTACTAAGGCTTGATATCGACGGGGCTGGTGCAACTTCCTGGCGAAGTCAGAAGCACTCCCAGTCCTTTGTGGGTGACAAAACCGAGTTACACCACAGTGGTAAGAGCAGTCGCCCGGCAAGCGGAAGGTCCCGGTTTCAAATCCCGGACGAGGCGGTTGTTTTTTCTTCTTGTATTTATAAATTTGATTTAGAATCATTAAAAATAAAAAGTTCTTAAAAATTCTTATTTCTCCAACAATTAAATGTTGTCAAACATTTATATATAATTGTTTTATTACAGACGCGGTTCTTACTTTATATACATAATCAAACTATGGACGATATAGAAAAACGCCTGAAAGCAGTATTTTATAATGTAAAAGGCAGATTTACTTAACCAAAAACAAGTGCATTAAAAAAGGTCCAAAATGTAAATATATTTACCGTTTTTATCTTTGCAACCTATTTATTTTCCGAACTTATAAAACTCAAATCTTAAAAATGTTTTAACGTCATTATTATTTAATCCAAATTGAAAATAATACTGCTTATTTAAAACATTTTCAAAACATTTCTGGATTTTTACCAGTTCGGAACGCTTTAATATATATTTCTGAGAATTTATTATGAATTCCTTAGAGCACTTTTACATCAAAAACAAGAACTGAAAAATGTAAACCGAAAAACTCTATTTATTCAACTTTAAAACAACATCTTTGGTCCAATATTAATAAAATCATGGGAAATAGGATAAACTAATAAGTTGTGTTTTTCTTAAAACGCTGAAATAAATATAACAATTTTCTCAGTAAAATTCTTAGTTTATTGTATTTCCCTGGATTTTATTAATCATTGAAGCAAAAATCTTGTTTTAAAGTGGAATAAATTGATTTTTTCGGTTTACATTTTTGATGTGAAAGTGCCTTGAAAGTGTCTTTAGGATTTCAATCGAAATTCAGATAAAAAGCTTGACAATTTTCTTTAGGAAATTTGGGAATTTCCATTAGAGCTCTTAAGGAATATTTTTGAGAAATTGGTGTGAATTTTTTAGGATTTCAATTGGAATTCAGATGAGAATTTTAACAATTTTGTGTAGGAACTCATTAAGTAATTCATAAGAATAGACGAACTCTTTTCGCGTTGATTTGAGGATATTACCCGGCACTTTTGGCGTTTTTGTAAAAATTTACTTATTCTCTTCGCAAAGAATTTCTTCGGAAGAAGTTTAAGAATCCGAAATTTTTTTGGAATTTTCTTAATTTTTCTTTAAAAATGCTTAGAAAAATTCCGAATTTGGACCACTGGGTGGATATTTTTGTTTCACAGTTGTATTATTTTCAAAGCGATTTAGTATTGTCGTATATTTCTATCGCCTTCTACAGTTTTTATCTTACAGACGTAAATATAATGAAATAACTAGTTGATAAATAATTCTAACAGCTCGAAATTGGAACATTTTCGAGAATATAAACAACATTTTTACAAATTCATCAATTATTTTTTCCCATACGTCGATGTACTTCATATTGTGATCGTGTGATATTCGAATTGTCTGTACTATGAGCGGACTGAGAGCGACCTAGAAATCAATTTTTTATACTTTTTAGTTTGCTATTTTTGATTGATGAAGCTGAAAACTTGAATACAATTATATTTTTTAAATTCCCATCGATTTACGTTCCAAAAATATTTTAACAAATTTCTTACCTCATGATTTGAAGCTTAGATTAAGTCTCATCAGGTATGCTAAGCTTGTCATTCCGTTTGTAACGCTTAGAAATAATGCTGGTAGAGCCAAATGGATTGGGCACCCACGCATATGTATTATTAATTATTAACTGTAGAAGGAGAATTATTGGGTAAACGCGTTTTTATATGTTGTTCGTGGTAAATATCGTCCAGAAAAGAAACATGAAATTTTGAAATTACATTCCTTATACAATGCATGCACCCACTTGGAAACATTTTTATCATATTCTACTCGAAAATGGGTTAAAAGGATAAAGTGTACTTTTGCGTAATAACCTAAAATATCAGATCAAATTTTATACTTTTATTATTTTTAGCTTGTTGATTATTATATTTTTCGGTTTAAAGAATTTCTGGGTTTCCCATATGCAAACCAATCGCTTAATTCGCAGGTTCATCTTGCGTTCTCAATGTACGCATTCTTTATGACTTCTTTTATTGATTTCATATTGGCTGGAAGACTGCTCTTCAAGACATAAACAAGGTGTTTCCTCCATGGCGTTCAGTAGAGCAGGAGGTGATAGTAATCACCTAGCCAAACAAAAAGTTGTATGGTATGGTATGGTATGGCATGGTATGGCCAACTCTTGGCTAAGCTTTGTGGCTAAAATCTACATAAAAAGTGGCTAGAAGTGGCTAAATTTCAAGAATTTGTGGCTAAAAAGTGGTTAAAAAACGTTTGTACAGGGTGGGCCAAAAGTCACCATGGGGTTTAAAAATTTAATAACTTTTTCGTTTATATATATATTTTTTTTTTTTTTAAGATTATATAAATAACATCTGGAGAATAAATAATGGAGAGATTCACAACTGAACAAAGAACCAGAATAATAGAATTTTATTACTTAGATCAGCGATCAATTATTTTAACGCAAAGAGCATATCGTCGCCATTTTAACGTCAGAATTTCGCCCTCTGAAGCCATGATTCGTTGCTTAGTTGATCGTCACCACCAACATGTCACCGTAAGTGATTTGCCTCGAACCGGTAGACCGCGTATAATTCACACTGCGGAAAATATTGAACGTGTAGAGCAAAGTGTTAACGAAACACCAGAAACATCTACCAGAAGGCGTTCAGCTAGGGATGTCTCGTACGGCGCATTTTAAAAAAAGATTTACTGTTATTTCCATATAAGGTGCAATTGGTGCAAGAATTGAAACCCGCAGATCATCGGCAACATCTAAATTTTGCAGTTAAATTTCAACAGTTGGCCAGAAATGAAATCAACTTTATTGAAAATCTGATTATGAGTGATGAAGCTCATTTTCATCTGAATGGCTTTGTTAATAAGCAGAACTGTAGGTTCTGGGGTTCTGAAAATCCAAGAGCCATTCATCAACGCCAATTGCACCCCATTATGTGTACAGTATGGTGTGGCATTACATCTGAAAATATCATTGGGCCTTACTTCTTAGAAAATGAAGATGGAAGTGCTGTAACCGTTAATGGAGAGCGGTATCGGTTTATGATAGAAAATTTTTTACGTCCTGCTCTTGAAAACAGACCTGAGATGTGGTTTCAGCAGGATGGAGCCACTGCCCACACTGCCCGAGACACAATGGCACTTTTAAGGCAAATTTTTGGACAGCGAATAATTTCAAGAAATTCAGAAATTAATTGGCCAGCGCGTTCGCCAGATTTGTCAGCACCCGACTATTTTCTTTGGGGTTATTTGAAGGAGCTAGTATATGTGAACAAGCCCGAGACAATCCTTGAACTCAAGGCCAACATTGTTGCAGAAATTCGAGCGCTACAGCCACAAATGTTGAAAGATGTTATGGAAAATGCTCTAAAAAGAGCCCATCATTGCGAAGCTAATAACGGCGGTCATTTAAGTGACATTATTTTCCATACTTAGCGTAAAAAAATTTCCATTTTGTATATTTTATAATCCAAAAAAAAAAATAAAAAAAATATATAAACGAAAAAGTTATTAAATTTTTAAACCCCATGGTGACTTTTGGCCCACCCTGTACTTATAACCTTAACAACATCTTCTTTCCCCAACAATTTTAAAGAACTCTTAATTTTTTTTTATTGAATTAAATGTCTTCAAATTCATTCTACGAGTATTCCGTAGTTTAGATTTCAAGTTTATCGATCTGAACAGTTCATCTTCTGTACTCGAATCCTATCTTTAGAAATGAAATGCAGAAAGTTCGCTAAATTGATTATTGTTGGCAGCCTCTATGTATTTAGATACCTCGATCGAAAAAAGGCTAGTATTATTGACGTTTTTCCTCTTCATAAAATTAATATTATTCCATTGAGTTAAAATCTTGTCAATAATTTCTTTTTCGGTCCCCATAACTTCGGCAATTCTATTATTTCTTTACCTATAACAACTTTAAAGACTTCTACTACATTTAATACTGTAATTTATTTCAATATTTCAATATTTGTAGGTATCTTCAATTGCAGCTCTTCTATTAATTTCAATGTAAAATCGTTGCATCGGATGCGTACAATGTTTTCTTCCTCAGACGTTATACTAGTTTTTCGAAAAACCCGACTCAAAACTATATCCCAGGTACGGTGACCGATCTATATAATATTTAACGACTGAGGAAAATAAGTCAATCCGATGTAAATTGTTGAAATGAAAAAATGAAAAAAAGATAAAAGATATAAATAAAACAAAATAAGTGAAAAAGATTAAGATTAGGGCAACCGAGAAAAAGAAAAAATAGAATTATCACAAGCAAGAATGACTTAGATGTAGGATATTCAGATATCAGAAAATACATTCAAGTGGATTTACGGACCTTAGCACGCAATATGAACAATTAAACAGGTTCATATAATATCCTCACTATAAATTTAATATTTATTAGCAGCCAGGCATAAGAACTGGAATAATGACTAGAATAATATATATCCATGTATATATGTAAGAATAATACATATTCTACACATATATAAAAAAAAAAATTGTGCGAAAAACACAAACTAGGGGGTGACCATTCACCACTGATGACGCTCTGTGGCAGGAGCAGAAAACGTTATGGTATTGCCAATAAAGCGCCTACACGGCGGAATATGCAATATAATATATTGCAAAAATAGGATATAATCGGCGGAGACTTATTCGACTAATATGTTAAAAGCCCACTCAAGTTGGTGGACACCATCGGTACATTTATCGGGACGTAACGAGGGTGACACCAACGCCACAAAAAATGAAAATAGTTATTTCGGCGGTATTAAGGAGCAGTCACGCACGCACACATATATAAGTGAAGCATATCTTGTATTTGCAACAATTTAGCATGATAAGACAACCACCCAAATTAGCCATGACAACCAAATTGAAGTATTAATAACGGTCAATAAAAATACACACATAGAATGGACCATTTCTGGTTTACTTAGATTTGCAGTTGTTCACAAGTTTAAAATAATTGTATATCCAATAAAGAGCATTCGTTTAAATAAATAAATGAAAAAATATTTTATTTAAATAAATTACAGGAATCTACATATTCAATTGAAAAGATAAATAAACGCAAATAAATACTAAACTGAGAACACTTAGCTAATAACACAATAGTACACAAAATAAAAATAAAAACATAACACAGTACACTGCATGAAAACACTTTAATAGTAACACAATAAAACTTAATTAAAGAGGAACACAATACAACACACTAATCAACAAACACTTAGTCAATAACACAACATAACACACAGAAAATAGAAGCAACATACAACATAAAAAATAGCAGAACACACCTAAATTATTAAAGACCTCCAAAATAGATCTATAAAACAAATGAAAGGGGTTAGCAGAGCTCTGGCTGGGTATAACATTACCATGGGATACCAAACAATAAAGTAGATTCAGTTCCCGCACAAAGCTCACGGTAAAGAAACCCTTTAGTAACGTGCAGCGGTTCACTGGTGGATAAACTCCAACAGGTGATGGTGGAGAATAGTTCACCACCTTATCACACAGCGCCTCGCCAACCAACGGCACCTGCCATATGTAAGGTCGTAGATACATCTACGAATATATGTGGTGAGGGGCAACTGGCAAGACATCAAGCACTAATAATTTTTTTATTTTTTCAATTTTTCATAATTTTTTAATTTTTTCACTTTTTCCACAAAGCGCCTTAATTAAAGACGTAAGGCAAGTTAAAAGTTTTGTGGGATCGATGTTATACCCATCGAATAATTTTACAGCTACTTGTACTTTAGAAACAGCACTTTTACGTACATTATATAAAGTTGATTTGTTGGGTCCGTGTACATTGAGTGTAAAATATCGGCGTTATAACAATTCTCTTTCTCACGACTCAATTGAAAATGTAACGATAATTCATCCCACTGCTCTAATAGTATGCTAGATATGACAGGTTCAATTGACTGTATCACATACTTTGAAAATCTTAAGTGTCTCCTTTTCACTTTTATCCTCCTAGATTTATTTCAACTTAATAACTCAACCCAGCATTTGACCTTCGTGGAAAAAATTGCAGTATACCCAAAATATCCCTTACAATACCAATTTCACACATTTTTTGCTACACACAATAAACATGGAATTTTTCCCTCAGTACCGAAATCAAATAAAGCTTAGTTCTAGTTTGATACTTACGGTTTCGCTATTTTTCCCACGTACATATATATTTAACAGCAATAGTAACTTCTAATCCCGGCCATCCATAGCATACAAATATTTGAATCTATTACCCGTATATAATGTTTGACTTTTTCTAAAAACTGTAAGCCCTGGGTAGAAAGTTGGAAAAGTTCTCAAAAGTGCCTGTGGTGAAAAAACAAATTGGAAAGAAAAAGTGGCTAAAAAAGTGGATAATAGCTAAAAGTAAAAAAAAATGTGGGCGAATGCTTTAAAAAGTGGCTAAATCTAGCCATAAAAAGGCTAACTTGGCAACACAACTGTTTCATAGTTACGGCTAGTTTATCACAAAATACCCTATAAATTAAAGGCACAATAAAGTATACTGACACAGTTAAAGGCTCATTATGTACACATCTTCATGGCCTTTCCAACAACCGATCAACCAGGCCCATGCCCCCTCTTCTCAAGAGTTATGGTGGTCTAAACTACAAATTTCGGACTTTCATACCTTTTTTTTACTTTTACCTCTATATTTCTAGAAAAACGTCGTTTTTTTTATAAAAACTGTAAGCTGTAGATTTTCCTCTTTACTTTGACCTATTACACCCTATGTGCTATGTGCAGACGTTAAAGAGTGATTAGTTCTTCACCTATTCCCAAAGAGTTATTCTCAAAGATAATTTGGTGACGTAATTTAAAAAAAATATCGGCTAATTTCGGTATGACCGAAATAGGTTGTGAGTTAATAACTAGTTAACAAGTGCAAATAGCCTATCGGGTGTAATACGTCAAATTATGCAAAATGACGTAATTTGAAGCAAACCATATGTTGTCAAGTTTTTGTGGTGACGGACGGACGGCGGCCGTACACAGGGGCGGATCCAGCTAGAAGACCACTGAAAAAAATTGCGGTAGATCTTCTGAATTTTGTCTAACAAAATGATTCACATCTATTCTACTGCACCTTTTGTAAAAACCGTAATATTTTCTGGAAGCATTCAATATGATACATTTAGGAATGCAGGCCCTAGTTAGCACCTTGGTCTTCGGTCATGGTTGTTGAAGCCTATAGAGAAAACAGGAAGCGCGGATACCTGTACATGAGCGTCGCTTTGCTCTGGGTGTTTGAAGCAAACAGAGCCTATTCATGTTATCGTGATGCATGGTTTGTTTTAATTGAAAACAGCTGCCAGCGGGATTTTGATAAGCCTTCCCGGCTTCTTAGAACATTATCGGTGCGGCGTGACAAAACAAACATTTAAATAAATAATTATAACTCATAATTGGAGAAATTCAGTGAAATTACACAACGGCGAACAAGTCATTATGCATTGTTGTAGTGAGTGTTATTACTTTAAAGCAAGAGATTAATTTTTAAATAGTTTTTTTTTGTGATTATTTCGAAAAGTGTCATAGCTTTTATAGAATACTTTTTTTTCGAATGCTGGGCGACAGGAGACCCTATCCCAAGCACGGAGGCCATAGCGACCCATTGTGCTGTGTAGAATACTTAGCCCAAACGTTAAATAAAAACAAAAGAAACCTGCAGATTGGAAGAGTCTCAATGAGTATCCTAGAGAATTTGAATGGTCGGTCTGTTTTGCTTCAAGGGATATTGATGGATGCACAGCTGAATTTAGTACAATTCTAAGTCTTGGGCATGCGTGAACACATTCGGTATTTACACAGCAGGGCTCATGTTTATGCCCGTAAGAAACTGAATGATGTAGCCCGCTGCATTTCTAACGAATATGCTCTCAACAAACTTGCAGTGACTGAGGAGAACGTAAATGAACTGTTTTAGACTTTAGTTGTTATATTGATAGTGGAATTTCCTAAATTTTTTAAGTTTTTTTTTCCCCCTACATTTTTATATTTATTAATTTGTAGCGGCCCTCGTGTCTCCTGTGCCAGAGCCACTACTTTCTTTTGAATGCAATCTTTATGTCTGATCAATGGATAACGCCCGAAACTTGTGGTTTTATTTAAACTATACATTAATTTTAATTACTACAAAACTAATTATCAAATATTTTGAATTCGATCGATCGCGGGGCGAAACCACTGGTATGAGACTTGTAACTCGACTGTAGTTTGTTCTAATGCCTTCGCGCACTCGTCACCCGTATGCTGGTGTGTTATACAATAGGAGTTATTTAGCACTGGTTACGTTCAGAGTTAGTGCTGCATGTTGCGTTCGTTTAGATTATCTAGCGAGTCTCTATAAATTCTATTAATTTTAGTGGCATATAATTGTTTAGCGTATTTAAACACTTTCATATTTCATGTTATCTGTTTTCGTAAATTATTGTTTAATTTTTTTCAACTGAGCCACGTTTTGTTATCGATTTTCATTCTAACTGAATTTTGGAATTTCTTTTTGAATTGGCTAGTTCTTAATTTTATTGATTTTTATTTACTAGATCCTGCTGCGTCCGCTTTTGATACAAGATTACATTTAAATGAATTTGAATTAATATAGCGATTTCAGATCTGGTGGCCTTGATAGCTCACGAATTGTGCTAAAAGTGTTGTCGGAACGACATGAGTTTGAGTATTTGTCATCTACATATATGCAAAACGTTTAATGAAAAAAATTGATGAATTCAGTAATATTTTTGGTTACTCAACTCTAGATTTAATTGGCCTGTCTGAGACTTGGCTTCAACCTCATATCCCTGAGTCTGTGTGCTGCTTGAATGGTTATACCTGTTTTAGGAAGGGGTAGTGGTATCGCAATTTTCTTAAAGAACAATCTTCGTGTCGACTAGTTACACTGTCCCCCCGGATGCACTAATCGAATACATTTTTGTTGATTTTCTAGTTGATTCAGTACAAGCCTTGGTTGGTGTGATCTACAAACCCCCACAGATCGCATTTTTGATTCCTTTAGAAGAATTATTCTCCCCTTTGTCCCAAAAATGTAACCACATCATCATTGCCGGGGATTTCAATTGGAATTTGTTGTATGCAAATCCAAATGCTAGAACCACACTTTATCTAGTGGACTACTTTAGTTTGTCTGCTGTGAACTCGTGTGAACTCGATTTCACCGAAACAGCGTCCACACTGTTACATCTTTTTTTTTTGTAACTCATTCAGATTTTGTGCTATTTTACAATCAAATGGTATTGTCAGCTTTCTCCAGACATGACCTAATTTTACTCATCTATAACATTAAACCTGGTAATAATGTTGGACGAGAATTTAGGTATCGGGTCAAAAATATTAATGCGATGCATATTGATTGGAGTGGCCTTTACAATACAGCTGATGTTGAACTACAAATCTATTTGGTTAATGATAACCTAACTTTCCTCTTTAATAGACATGTTCCACTTAAAACTTTCAGTGTTCTAATCGAAAATTGCCCTTGTATCACTACTCAGATAATTACATTGATGAACAGACGTGATATGGCATATAAAAGATGGAAGCGTTATCGCATTGAATCACTTAGAGACTAATGTCGCCGGTTGCGAAATATCGTTACATCTGCCATTTTAAAATCAAAAACGAGCTATCATAGAAAAAATTTTGATGTCAAGCTAACAACCAAGATACTTTGGAATAACTTGAAGAGTTCTGGTATTGCGGCATCAAAGAAAAATAATACGGTGGATTCAGATCCTAATGTATTAAATGCCGAATTTGCAGCTTCTTCTACTAATTCATCTTCTGCTTGCAGTATAGACAGATTTTTTGCCGATATTATTGATGCTATTTTCTCTATTAAATCCAATGCAGTTTTACTACTTCTCCCTTGTATTATTCATCCCCTGACTAACGTGATCAATACTATCTTATTAACCTCATCATACCCCGCATCTGAAATAATTCCTATAAGAAAACGAACTGTCCTCTTTGAAAAAATTTTGTACAAGCAGATTTGTGCATATCTGGAAAGCAATAATTTCTTGGATCCTTATCAATCTGGCCTTAGATCTCGATATAGTTGCACGACCGCTATCTTGCACGGCTTGGAATTGATGAACAAAAAGTTACTGCACTTGTACTGCTGGACTTTTCTAAAGCTTTTGATAAGATCAATCACAGACTTTTAATCAATAAGTTGGCCAACAAAGACAATTTTTCACTCTCTGCGGGCAAACTTGTGGCATCGTATCTCTGCAATGGTTTATCCTCAAAGCTCTTGTTAACGAATTGTGGTGTACCTCAAAATTCTATTTTGGGACCGCTGCTTTTTTCCGTTTTCATAAATGATCTGCATCTCCATTTCACCTCTATGCTGACGATTTGCAACTTTATATCTCCATGCCTTTGGGGTTGATTGATGATGGTGTAGATAAACTAAATGAAGATTTCTTGGCAGTCTTGAATTGGTCCAAGCAAAATAACCTAGTCCTCAATCCCAACAAAAGTAACTCTATTGTTATATACAAACATGCCGTAGACAGTTCATGTTTTCCATTAATTTGAGGGTCCCTTCTGTGGGTTCCTGGTTACATGGGGATCGTGGGGAATGAATAGGCTGAACGTTTAGCTAGGGCTGGCTCTGATTCTCCGTTTCTCGACTCGGAACCCGCTGTAGGCGTTGACACCTCTATAGTATCGGGTCTCTCATCAACGCAGATGTTCGTAGAAAGCATCAGCAGAGATGGGTGAACCTGAGTACTTTCAGGTGTACAAAACTGTATCTTGATGGGCCCAATGGGAATATCTCAGATTTTCTCATGGGGCTCGGAAGAAAACAATATAGAACTCTGGTTGGCATCATCACCGGACACAGTTCACTACACTGACTCAGATATTAAAATTACGTTATTCATGCTTTTGGTTTTCAAGAATTTCTCACAAATATTTTGCCTTCTATCACATATTCTTAGTTGCATGCAATAGCAGACCTAGTTTTCACCAAATAAAAAAATCAAATAGGTATCAATTTATACACCACGCAACCATCCAGTACAAATCGGCAAAACTCAGAGAAAACGTGTGAAATTTTAAATCATCAACGTAATTCGAACGAAATCAGTAATGGAACATAAACTAATTCTAAAAATAATGGCGACGAAAAATGAATTTGCTAGCTTCTTACTCCCATTCAGTTGTCTATTCATTTCTATAAGCGAGTATTGAGAAATATCCTTTTTTAATGTCATATTTTATTGCTTATTATATGCCAGAAATGCTACTCAAACGAGGAAGTTAAGTAGAAAAACCGTTAATGGGATAGAAAAAATGAACTCAGTTGAAGGCGCGAATATGAAACTTATAACAGACAATATAAATGCGAATAATAAACACACACTGCCAATGTCCTGATTTCTGAACTCTTTTCCTTCCTCAATTTCTTCCTTCAGACTCATAAATTTAAAATTATGGCCCTTTGTTTGCAGTTATCTCTTGAGGAAACTTACAGCTCACACTGGCATTATTTTGTTTTTTTTTTTATTTATCTTGGAATGAAGTGGGGAGAAAAAGAGTTTTTCAGTTAACGAATGGTAATAAGAAATGTCAGCACAAGAGTTATGACATAACCGCAGGTTATTTATAGTGCAGTAAACTTCCTAAATAAATTGAGAATAGTTACGCAACCAGAGATTGTATATTTCAGAAAAATTATGCGGTCAACTTACAATATAACTTCGTATCAACTATATCAATCTGAGAGCGTAATAAACTATTCGTATATGTCTTGCGGCGATTGTATTCTTTAATAAATCATAATTTACATTTACATAACAGTTTTTACGAATTTGAGACTGGCAAATATTTTTATTTCATTCTGATGGCTCTGTAATAAAAATATAGTTTCATTTTCTTCAACTAATTTCTAAACGTAATCTAATACTCTAAATTGTAATATTTCTTAGGCAGTAGTAGATGGTGTCATAATATAGAGGATGACTGCAGTTCTTGAAAATAATTACTTTTTGAATGTTATTCCCGAGGCAGACTGTATGTACTCGTAATTTATGGTAGCACATATAAGTAAAACCAGATATCTAGCTACACGACTTTTAATCCAATTGCGGCTTATTTATTAACACCTTAGAACGTACAAAGGATACTTGAAAAGAATGTCGCTTTTTTT
Organism: Dioctria linearis; assembly: GCA_963930735.1. NCBI lineage: Eukaryota > Metazoa > Arthropoda > Insecta > Diptera > Asilidae > Dioctria > Dioctria linearis. Next base: position 235,835,841 of record OZ005741.1, read on the forward strand.
TAATTACAGTTTAAGTACTTATAAGAATTTAATTTACAAATATTAATCTAAAATATAATTTCCCCGATTTGATATAATCTATAAAGTTTTAATACTTCAATTATAAGGGTTTGATTCAATAACTCCTTTTTTTCACGTCGTCATTTGTTCGAAATATAATGCTGAATAGATTGAAAAAGATGATAATCATATGGATTCAAGGGCGACGTGCGTTTCTCTTTTATTTCCGCTGCTAAACAATAAAACAATAAAATTATTGTTTGTCCAGGTTTTAGAATTTCAAAGTGGACAATGCCCTTACAGTCACATCAAACAGACAAAAGGACTTTTTTTGTGGTTAAATCGGGTTTGGAGGTTTGTGAAGATATCTGATTCTTCGACAACAATTGTTTTTTGTGCCCTTCATTCGAGTTTAGAATCCATTTTATATTTTAAAAATTAATTAACTAATGTAATAATCGGCATATTTAACACCATCAAATAAGGTTCAATCAGTCAAACCTGCTTACAGAGTAACATGTGCAAGGTAACCTAACCTACAAATTTGCATGTTTATACAGACACTTGCTCCTGAAATTGCCAACTTGGAATAGATATTTATATAAATATGATTTCAGATTGCTATTAGTGTGGCAAACCGACCTGAACAAATGATTCAGTGTTGTGTAGAAGTGGATGCTGTGCCTTGAGCTGTCCGATTACGATGTCAATATTATAGCGAAAAAGAAATTTCTAGTAATATTATGCTATTAGTGCCAAACAAAACTACTAACCATAGACTATATAAATCAGAACCTAAAAGATCTAGAACACTGTATAGTTGCATGTAGAACAAATGTTGAGAAAGTTCTACAGAAGGAAGACAGGGAGTCAACTTAGTGCTGTAATGCAAATTGCAATAAGCTAACATATGCGCACGTAGTGCGGAGCACACAGAATAACCTTGAATCAGATAAACGTAATCAAGAACCCAAAAAACCAGAGAAAATTCACACAAAACATTATAATTAAACCAAAAACACCCCAAAACACTGAAGAAGGAAATTAAGTCTAAAATTTTAAAAACCCCAATCAGTATGGTCAAGAACTTACGGGATGGAGGGATTGCAATTCGCTCAACCGACATAGAATCCAATGGTAAACTAGTAGGAAATATCAGAGAGAAATTAAGCGATAAGTACGAAATAATCATACCTAAACAAAGAAAGTTTACTAGTGAGGAGCTGAGGGCGGAGCTGTGCGATCTCAATCACTTCATACACGACGATATCCAGGTTCGTATTTTACACCAAAAGCAAGACGCTGTTACTAAAAAGTGGAAAGTTACACTTGAAGTACTCAGTAAGTACTCTGATAAATTAGTAAATAAATATATTAATATAGACTGGTCAACGCACTACGTTTTAAAAGATGTATGAGTCTCAAGGTGCTTCAATTGCCAAAAATATTATCATATGGCAAAAGATTGTAACATCGATCCTGTATGTGCTAACTGATCAGAAAATCACAAAACTCAGGAATGCACAGCTCGTTCAGAAATAAATTGGTGTATCAACTGTATGAGATGGTCCGCCAGAAAAAAACATCAGGGAGAGGCTGAAGTTGATCTGATGCACAGGGCGGATAGTAAGAATTGTCCTGAATATTTGCTTCAAATTGAGAATATAAGAATGAAAACTAATTATTTCACAGAAAACCTATAATCAGCAATCAAATACTAAAGTAATCCTAAATTATCGTTATATCCATGATGAATTGTCTGTTCCTAAATATAAGAAGCCTCAGAACAAAACTCGAAGAGTTACAATTAATAAAAAAATTTACAATTACACGTTATTGCACTAAATGAAACTTGGCTGTACTCCAACGAAATCAAATATTACGAACTAGATGGGTATGATGCATACTTCAACTGGAGGGAGGAAGCAAGAGGAGGAGATACTGCAATCTACGTCAAAAAAGGTAGAAAGCATTCGGTAATTGAATTTAAGAGCGAGTATAACGTTAGTCGAAATTACAAGTGCACAGAAAAAGAAAATTTAAATGTTAACACTATATGGAAGCCCATCGGATACCATTACTGATTTTCTCGAATATCTCGATGACGAATTGGAAAGGCATAACAAGCTCCTACTAATGGCAGACATAAATAACGACATATTTAGTAATCAACAACGTGTGCTAAACTACGTGGACATATAACATTTAAATGAGTATAAAATTATTAACATGATAAATTCAAATAATGCTACAAGACTAACGCCTGATTCGGCAACAATTATAGATCATGCATTAACCAATCTTGATACCTCTACCATCGAAATACTTAGAATTCAAAACTTAAAATATCCCTTACTCGGATAACCAATGAGATATATATACAGGAAAAAAACTGTAGTGGAAAAATTTAGGAGAATGGTGGAGGAAAAAATTCGAACTACGCACAACATGAGGATGGACACTTTAATGGTCATCATAAAAACCAGCTAACACTGCAAGTTTAGTAATAAAAAAAATTTGGACTCGCAGCACAAAATTGGATCACACCCGAAATAATTGAGCTTATGAAAGTCAGGAACAAGTTTCCCAAAGAGCTTAAAATAAACCCATTGGATATGAAATAACCAGAAAGTACAAGACATATAGTATAGGATGGTCAATAATGAATAAAAACTGTTAAATAAAGACAACATTAATTCAAACTAGAGAAGGCTGGAGACGACTCCAGGAAATTATGGAAGGTTAAAAATAATGACATATCGAATGAGAAGAAAAGGAAGAGAAAACGCAGAGATCTTAAACACTTTCTACAATGAAATTAGCCAGATTCTATCGTCGAGGATTCTATACGAGCCTACCAGAAATACTATAAGCGAACTCTCTATGTATATAAATCCAGCCGCTTCACTTGAGGTCAAAAGTACGATCAAGGTTTTAAAAAGAAACTCAGCACCTGGTGAGGAAGGCATTTCAACTGAAGGTCTTCTAATGGTATCAAAATTTATGAGGGACACGCTGAAGGGCCTAAAAAACCAAATTTCGAAACTGAAAATTACTCGGACTGTCACAAAAAGACTATAACTGTACCCAATATTTACAACTGGAGATAGAAACAATTCTGAAAATTACAGGCCTATTGGACTGACTAGTGTCTTCAGCAAATTAATGGAAAAAATGATAGACAAGCGCCTTAAAACAGTTTTTACTTACGACTGGTGGTTTTGATAGGAATCAATTTGGATTCCAAACACATATCTTGACCAGGGTCTATACGTTGAAGTGGTATTTGTAGATCTTCGTAAGGCATTTGACCTGTAAATCATCGTCTGCTATTATAATTTATGGAGGAGAAAGGAGTGTGTGGGCTAGTCCAATGACCTAATCAGAACTTACCTGACAAATAGAACTGTCAAAGTGAAAGTTCAGGAGGAACTTAGCCTGCCTATAATAGCGAGGGAGGGAGTGCCAGAGGGATCTATACAAGGACCACTACTATATCTGATATATATAAGTAACATAAATACGTGAAACTGAAAGCAGAGTACAGAATATTTCGGATGACACAATCTGTTATATAAAGCCATAATGGTACCGAACTACAGGTAATAATGAACTCGAATCTGAATAAGTTTAAAGCTAGTAAGTAAAGCTGGTAATAAACTTACGGTTATACCAGTAAAACTAAATATATAATATTCCAACAAAAAAATAAACCTGAAATACAGGTTGTTGTTTAAGTGGGAGGCTTTTCTCTGTAAAGGAGAGACAGCATCAAATATCTAGGACAAATGAAGCTAATCACTTGAGGATAACTACAATCAGAACTGAAGGAGGAAGGCAAAGCCTGGTCAACAGCGCTGCTGCCCTATTCAATGAAGTAAGTGATGACATCAAAAACATCAATAGTTAAGCAAAATTTACGAGAAGGATAGCCGCAATCGGCTCTATAACCGGTAATGGTGACGAATGGTAAATAATTGGTAAATACGGTTAACAAATGCAAAGGAATAATAAGCAACACCTCTTATACCTACTAATAGTAGACTGAGGGTAGCTTAAGTATAGGAGGCAATAAATTAGGAGAAATGTAACTGGCTCGAGTAAGATTAGAAGCATGCATTGGTAAAAGAGTAGGTAATGAATAAGAATAATATATTGTAGCTCTAGAAAAAAAAAAGTTGTGCCCATTATAAACGAACTATTGCAGATCACTTTAGTAAAATTGTAACTTCCTGTAATAATAATAATAAATAATAAAAAATAATAATAATTTTTCGTCTCCAGTTATCAATCAGGTCTTGAGAAAAGGGGTGTTTCCGACTCGAAATTTTAAAAGATACTCGCATGCGTCTATTCGATCGCCTAAATGCCCCTCGCGTAGCTCGTTCGATATCCATCTGCACTCTCTTCACACCTTCCCGATTTTTTAAACATTCTCTTGAACAGTCGACCATCCGAATTTGTTGGAATTGTTTGTTAAATCTATCGGCAGTAGTCAAAAGGTAATTAATCCCCGAAACCTGTGAACGAAAAAAACGACAATCTTCTTCGGTACCCTTAATAATGCGTTTTTACTGCAACGAATTTACATAAATTCAATGTTCCAACTTGATTTCGAAGTAATCATCCTCGAAATCACGTAATTTCAAGTACAAAGAACTTCCACTTTTTGTCAAACTGTATCATTTCACATTTGTCATTTAAACCTTTAAGTTTAAAATAAATTAAATATTATATTAACCCATTAATTCCTACTGCAGCGTATACGCATGTATATTCCATTGTGTATAAAAGTTGGTGAAATTAATACCACAGTGAGTCAGAAGTTTTATAACGACGATAGAGGTAAAATATACACTAAAAGTAATCGCCACTTAATTCTCGCTCTACTTTCCGAAGTGTAAGGACCTACACTTGTTTCAAGTGATTTTCTCTGTGTATATAAAAAAAAAGCCAAAATGACGACCCGCTGTGTGTAAGTAAATCTATTTTGTTATTTGTTCAAGAAAAATAAAAAAAATGTGTTGTACAGTATTCATTGGCGTGGCTAGGGTGCTATTGTGGGGTGGACCCCTACGGGCAGCCTGACACAAAATTGATGAATAATATTCTTCAAGCAAGTTTTGTTTATATCTTTCCTCCCTGGTCCTTTCAAGCAAGGCAACGTTAGAAAAAGCGTGTACAAAATAAAGAAAGATAATAAGCAGTCCTGTAGGTATGTATAAACATCAGTAGATGGTAGCTTACTTTGATACACCGTAGTTCGCAGTGGTATTTTTAAATTTTTTAAGAAATACATCCACAACGCGAGCTAACGGATGATTTCAAATCGTCGTTCTAGATTTACTATGATATTATCTATTGCTTGGTAGTATGTGTTGATCTTCCAGTATTTTTTCTGGTTGTGTATCGGCTGGTAAATTTAATGTAATGCTTTCACCCCGCTCTCGATTCTGTACAAAAGTCCTTTTGGTGACTCGTTTTTCTGAGGATCTAACAGATTTTATAGAAATCTAGTTCGTTTCAGAAACTGCTCGATGCCTGTCCAAGTTTTGAAGTGATTAGTGCATGATTCGAAAGTACTTATAGTACTCGCTATGAAATCCTGACCAAAAGTGGCATTTTGGGTCTTGAAAAAATTTGATCAATACATTTACATCTAGATGTGCAAAACCTAACAAAAACGCGGTCAAACTGAAACGATTTAATGGCCCTCTAATAGGAAGCTCTCTACACATTCTCTCTCTTTATCTCTTGCTGTATTATGCCACATAAATTTTTCGCAATGATAGCTTCCTTTGGTTGAATAAAAAGTTAAAGAACTTTCAAAAGTGTTCCGGGCGTATATGGACTTTTGCACATCTAGTTGTAAGGTTGTCTCAGATAGTAGCTTATAAGCCTCAATTTTTACCAGACATCATAAGACTGTGCAAGAATTGGAACATCACCAAATTGTGGGTATTCTATGTATCCAAAATTAATTTACCAGTCCTTGGGCATCTTGTAGGTGGAGCAATTTATTAAACCCAGAGATTATTCGATTATGTCGAGACCGTTCGCATATCTTATGGTTTACTGACAATTGTTCCTCTTGAAAGCAGCTGGCCTCGTCCAAACTCAAAGAAGAAAGGCACATGCTTTAGTTTTTTCAAGAATCAGAGTGAGGTTCGATATCACTTTCTATTATTTCATTCTGGATAACTGGGCTGAAATAGTTGTAGTGTGTTTTTCAAAGTTGGTAATTTCATGAAATTACCTCCTATTTTTAGAAGATGAGTCCTGTCGGTGTCATGTCAATAAGTTTAGTCAACTATTCTCGGTTTTTAACAATTTCGTCCTCTTGCTGTTTCGTATGTGGTTGATAAACATCTCCAAATGTAAGAGACTGACTAGAGGACACATACATTTGTCTGCAAACAGAGTGAGGTGATGATTCTGAGTGTTTTTTTGAAGCCTCTTCTACCAACCAACCAACCACCAGCTGACAGCCCACAATTAAATAATTTCGTTATACTTTCAATGTATGTTCTCATCCTTGCTTGGTGGAAACTTAAATATAATTGATCTATTATTGGATTTAATAATCTTGGATCGTATTTTTCTGGGGTGGGCACTGGTACCGCACCGGATTCACTGTGGGGTGCCGGGTCCACCCGTGCCCCTACCTAGCTACGCGCTTCATTCGGACATTCTCAGTTCAAGTTATTTTTTTTCTATGAGCGTATATGCTTCACTGGTCCATTTATCTTATTCTCTTCTGTTGTTCGTTTTTTATGGATTTTCACCGGCTTTTCTCAATTTCAATTGTTTTTTTTCTGGACTGATTATTCAATATAGAAAATATTTGATGGTCAAGGAGATGCAACAGAGATAGATACATCGTTGGATGGTGATGATAATGACACCGAAGTTGTTGAGGCGATGTATATTGAGTCACCATGTTATGCCCAATATACGGAAGATTCTTCCAGTAGCCAAATGCATCACAGCGAAATAATCAGCAGTTGATAAACAATTTACCTCGCATGGTATTGTTCTGCAACTGCCGGCTGTTTTGCTGATTAGTCCAACAGCTGACTGCGATGAGCGCTTAGTGGAGCAATCGACCATTACGATAATAATTTACCTCGCATGGTAATTATTATGTAAGGCGATTGTTTACTACTAAGCGACCCAGGTGCTGCAAACGGTAGAACAAACGACAAAGTTGTTGTCGTTTTGTTTACATCCGCGTTGCAAGTAAAAGTTTACTTCCGAATATCGGACATAAAAAACTAGTGACTGGTCTGGCGAGTGCCATTTTTTATTTATCAGCCGCGGGTTAATTTCAGGCACAGTGGTGTCAAATGTGCGGTCGGTTCGGAATACTAAAAACGTGTTAAGATAGGTCAGGAAAAGTAATAAAGTGTAAAGTGTTTTAAATTATATTGAGCGTTCTTATTTATTCGCAAGTCTTAATCGTTTTTCAGCTAATTAACTGAGAGTTTGAATGATACGATTGCATTGGGACACGACAACACCAATTCCAGGGATGAATTAGAATCTATATGGAGTCCATCAAAAGCAACTGATATTTTAGAAAACTCTTTTGCTAATTTGGAAATTGACGTGATCAATTCAGTAGTAGCGACGAATCCCATTATTTGATATTTCTGAATTCAGATCAGGAAATTCATTCGGGAGATGGCATGGAAGTAGACATTTCAACGGTTAAAATGAGCCTAGCTAGATAGAATAATCAAATCGAAAAACCACCAAAAAAGCTTCCCGTGGAAAATTTCGGTTTTTGTTTTTTCGAAAATGTAAAAATCGCGGAAACTACTTGTTTCCCAGATGAAAATAAAATCATGCTTATTCAATGCAAAAAAAGAGGTATACTTTCATAAAAATTCATGTAAATTGAATTATTTTTACAAAAACAAAAAAAAAATTTTCATCACTCATTTTCATGCCTCATCTGAAAATTTCAGATTTTTTTTTCGTCTGCAACTTTTATGAAGGACATTTTCTCCTATAGGATGTCACGTTTTGCCGAAAATCACGAAAAACCACTTTCAATCCCTTAACCACTTTCAATCCCTTAACACCCCCTTCCCCCTGGATTTCACAATTTCACTTTAGCTTGTATTTAATTTTCGTTTTTTTTTCTTAATTATAACCTTCACTAAATTTTCCGGCTGGTCCATGCTTGTTTATAATTTTTTTTTGTTTCAAAAGGGTATTGGCCCTAGTCTATGGGGCAACAAAAAAAAAATTGGATGGCAGGCAAATTTTATTTTTATTTTTTACGAATCTAAATGTAAGAAGTTTTTTCAATTCCTCATCAGGGTCTCCCCACGTTTCCAAATTATGGGAGACAATGAATAATTTACGGATTTAAATTGTTTCCTTTTCTGAAAAAAAAAACTTTCATTTCTGGCATTTTTTAAAAATTAATTAAAAGTATACGTTTAATTTTTTTGAATTGGAAAGTGTTTCAGTATTTTATTATTTGATTAACCAAACAATTTACCGAGCAACTTTTCAATCGTCCGAAAATTATTATTATTATTTTTATTAGAAAGCTATAAATTTTCTTGAGAACGAATACAACCTGTGATAAAGGTGTTCCAGAATATGGAGTGACATTCAAGACTGCTCTAACGCACTGCAAAAGTTGTCTAGTTTAAATAGTGTAAATGAAATTTCCAGAAACTGGACAAAAGCACAGGTTATACTCATTTCCGAGAAATCGGAAAATTTCAAATTCGCTTATAGCATTGATACAGAGTTAAATGACAACTTTTCCATTCAAAGATTTATTTGCCAACCAAAATAGGAATATTCGTGGTAATTTGTTATATATGTACATGAGTTCACGCCAATGGTGGTAGAAACCATATTAACCCTACTGACATCGAAATTAAAATTGCGGCTCATTTATGCCTTTATGAAAACAGTTTCCACGTTTTCATTAAAAAATTATTAACTCTCATCTCGACATTTAGCATCATTCAGTTAATTACTGCTATTTGGGAACTCAATGAAATTATAACAAGTCAAAGGTTTCGTTAATTTCATTATACGCGCACTATTTGCCAAAGGGGAAAGCATACTTTAGAATTTTTGATTTTGCGGACAACACTCATTGCATAAACACCAAACTCACAACAGTGGAAATTTCAGGGGAGCAAATGTAATTGAAAGTGCTGTGACCAAAATTATGTGGATGCATAATAATAAATTGGCGGCAGAAAAGGCTGGATACAGTTAAGCTGGCTCCATTCCAGACATTGCCATATTTCTGCAAAATGCTGTTTTTGTACGAGTAAGTAAATATGACACTTCACTTATTGCAAGGAGTGTTGTAATTTTAGATGTATATATGGAAGCTATTGTTTTGTTCTATACCAATCCAGCCCAATCATTATAGATTAAAAGTCTGCCTAGCTTATTTCAGGAAATATAAGAGAATCAGGTATTATTTCTATACTTAAGGTAAATATTATTGCTCTTGCTAAGAGACATAAATGATAAGTTGCAATTAAAATAATTTATGGCAGTGACATGAAAGTGTTTTTTTGAAGCTTTACCCTGCATAAAATGGAATATATGTATTTGCAGCTTGTAGTGTCATAGGGTCTAAATAACTGCTTCATACCCGAGGGATCGTCCCATCAAAATATTAACAAAGATTTATTATTATATTCTGGAGAAGCTTTTCTATGTCGTTTACATTATTTCGAGTAAAATTTGTGCAGAAGTGATTCGCCTCTGTGGGGCAATTCATTTAAAATGTTGACATTTGTATTTTAATCGTAGCATATAAGGCCTTAGAATGCTTTGGCTAAGGAAGTCGATCAAAAATAAAGTGAATAGCTTTAAATGAAAATAAATACTTATGTTTACAATTGACACGACACTCCAGCCCAATATTCGGCATTCGATCGAGCTTAATTTTCAATTTTTCTTAGGTTTTGATTTAGATTTTCTTATTCCAGTCGATATCTAGAATAATCTCCTTCTTGCTGTTGGCCATATAAAAACTTCGGATTTTACGTATACTGTATAGGGGCTTAATGTACTGGAAAGTTCTTGAGAATATAAAATACTATAAAATTGGTTATTATCATTTTTTTCTGTTCGACGAACCATTCTACAAATATATGTGAAAAACCACTTAAAAAATCAAACTTGCACAGATGGGTGACCATTCGAAATGACATACGGGCATTCATCCAGGGTATCATAAAGAATTGGTCTTACCCTAAATCTAGCTTTTTTACTTGTTTATCTTAAAAATAATTATTATTTATAAATGCAGTATACTGCCCGTGCACATTTGCTGCATACAGGCTTGATCCGGGTGATCGAACACTGGATAGAGGGTGTCCAATCACTTCAAAACTAAAAAAGAGTGAAATAACACAGAAAAAAATTGTTATAATTAAATAAATATTTCATACTTATGACAGCCAGGTTAGCTTCACAAAATCTTGTCTTCAGAGCCAAGAAAGGTAAAATTTTTGTGCTAGAGTATAAATATAGGTTAGTAAATCAAGTTGTAATGCAATGTAAACAAACAGTAGGTACATATGAAATACATTTGTAGCCATTAAACAACACGATTTTACAAATAACTATCATAGAGGACAGCACAAAAATTACAAGAC